>VNJW01000139.1:0-146364 GCA_008042615.1 Drosophila auraria
TTGTCCGATCTTAATGAAATTAAAACCGTAATTCTAAAACTATAAAAAACGACTATATCTCGAAATTTATAGAAATTCGTTGAAAAACAGAGAAGTTAAAATTTTTTTTACATTAATTTCCCCATCATTTCTATGGCAGCTATAAGATATAGTGGTCCGATTTCGGCCGTTCCGACATATATACTGCGTGCCAATGAAATAAGACTATGCTGAAAATTTCAGCCCGATAGCTCAAAAACTGAGAGACTAGTTCGCGTAGAAACCGACAGACAGGACAGACAGACGGACATGGCTAGATCGACTCGGCTGGTGACGCTGATCAAGAATATATATACTTTATGGGGTCGGAGATGCCTCCTTCACTGCGTTGCAAACATCATGACAAAATTATTATACCCTCTGCAAGGGTATAATAAAAGTATTTAAAATAATTTTTAAAGTTTAGTAAAACATTTCTAGATTAATTATCAAATGGGATTTAAATAATGTGAAATATTCCGTAAAAGAAACTTTTTTTTTAAACAAGTAATAAAGCAGATATAAAAAATGCATTAAATTAAAAGCTTTAAAAAGAATACTAAGTTTGACAGTAGGATGAGGCTACAATATAAATATATTTAAAAGAAATTCCAAAGTTAACTTAAAAATTAAACGTTTGTAGATTATCGAAAGAGATTTAATTCCTGCGAAATATCCCCTATATGGAAAAATTTATTTTAAACAATTAATTAGGCAGAGACATAAGACAGCATCAGATATGAATTAGTAGATTAATAAACTCAACTTTAATTAAATAAATATAAATATAATATATAAAAAAATTATTTTACATTTTGTAAAAGTTTCCAGAGAACTAATCTTCTTTACCAATATAATAAATATATTTAATTTGGTTTTAAAAATGATTAAAGCTTCTAAAGCTGCAGTGCAATTTTTAATAGACAAAATAACTATTTTTATGAAAATAAATGATATATAATTTAGTGGTTTTTGGTTACTTAAAGTTCAGCCTCAATAATAAACCCGAATTAATAAATTGCAAAACATTTATTCCAAGTACTCTAGCAACATTTCTAATTCTTTCTACGCTTCCTGCTGTGCCGTTCCAAACATGCGTCCAATATTATAATACTTTTGAGATACTGTATATAAAAAGTCGCAAAAGTAGAGGCAATAAATTCACGTTTCGCCGAAACACAAAAGAGCAAAAGTCGCAACAATAATCAGTTGGCTCATTGTGCCGCCGCGTCGTTTTGTTTCGCATCTTTTTCTGGTGCGTAGCCAAGTGATCACAAAGGGCCACAGTCAGCGGTGATCAGTGTTCATCATTCCCCGAGATTCTCCAGATTCTGCGTCTTTTGTCCATGCAACCGGGTTCCTCATCATTTTCTTGGCCAGTGTGTGTTACAGTTACACGCACTTTGTGTGCCGAAATACGCAGCGGGTGCAGTTTCCAGTTTTTCCTCATTTTTTTCTCGGGGACAAAAGCCAAATTGCACTTGGCTGAGATGAGGTGAGGTGAGCTGAGTTGCATTGTCCTTTGCGCAATGTGCAGTTCCCACGATGCAGGCTCCTGTATTGCGGCACAGGATCTGCAGCAACACCTCCTTTGATTCCGCTTACACCTGGATAAAGAGGGGGAGATGGAAGGACATCGATCTCGGGCAGGTCCGCTTAATTAAAAGACCCGAGCTGACACGAATTTATGACCGTAGGAGGATCCTTTTCTGGGTGCTGCCGCTTCCTCGTAATTGTCCGATCGAAATGCGCTGTCAAACGGTAAAAAATCTAATAATTTCAGCGTCTTTGTTGGCTTCCGCTTAATACTGCAATTCGATTGTAGTTGCAGTTATCCTTATTATATCCCTGCTTGCGGCTTGCCTTCAGAAGTTTTGCTTTTCCTTTCTGTTTTTTCGAGATATTGCGCAACAAGCTGGGATTTGTGTGCTGAGGCGAGAAATTGAAATCCTTAAGTACCGCAGGTCCTAAATACCTTGAGATAAGAACTAGAGGACAAAAAATGTCCTGGTAACTAAGTAAGATTGCAAAAGGATAAGGTAGATATTTTTTAAGTGCCATCTATTGGTTGTATCTTGTTTAAGAAGATTTAGAATTAGTAAGGGAATTAATTTAAGTATCTAAAATTTAAGTATCTAAAAGTACTGCAACTTTTTAAATAATATTTGAAATAATAATATTCTACTTAATCTTACTTTCTACCTTTTTTAAACCCTCCTTGAACTCCTAGGTATTCTCAAAAACTCTTACGCTTCGCCCTTTAATTTCTTTACCCCTCTCGAAACTTTCACACTTTAAATTCATCCATGTGACTCATTTTTTAGTGGCATTCCTTAGCACAGAAATTACCCAGCCAGCAACAGGACCCTGGACGATGTCCTGCCGTTATTTCAAGCATCAGTTACCTGGCGACATTTCAACGCCTTGGCATAAAAATATTTTTCATTTTTTCCCCGTTCCTTCTTTTTTCGGGCCACATACCGAGCCGAGGCACTTCAGCCAATGAAATGTGCCCGGTTGGTTGCTTTTTTAAGAGTCCCCCCCGCCTAGGACTAACCCCCTGGTTTTTCCCCCGTTCAGGAGGTTAGGAAAATATGACGGTATCAGCATATTACCAGCCAGGAGTGTGCGTATTGGGTCGTCATCCCCTAGGGGCGAATATTAAAATGAAGGCACGACTCTGCCCGCCCGTTTTTTATATGTAAATCAACCCCTTTTTTATGGCCCACCAGAGGGGAAGCTTATTCAAATGGCGCAGGGGGTTGAGGTCGTAAAAAAGGGGTTGCTGTGATTCCATAACGAAAGGCTTATGTAAATGGCTGAGTCAATCCTTTGAGAGATAGCGATTTGGGATTGTGATTGGTTCTTTGGTAGAGATTTGAATATATAAAGCCTACAAAATGGTGTAAGGAGCATCGCAAAATTGGGAATGGGAAGGAACTTATTTTATTTAAATAATTTTATAATGTAAAATCACCTGCCAAGTAACTCCTAATCAACTCCACTCTCAAAGTCAATAATATATATGTTCCTTGCTTTTTTTTTACAGTTGCTGACTTTAAATTCGAACGGTCTGTGGATGAAGCCATCCTAACGAGCCCCGTGGAGAACAAAGGCGGAACTTTGACTGCTGTTGACACAAATATGCGCGATGTCAGCGCAAATCACAGCGGCTCCCTCGCATCCTTCGCATCCTTTGCCTCCTCCAAGTCCTCATCCTGCACGCCGCTGTCCTGCCATTCCCCCAACCATCCCCAGGGTGCTGGGACTGGAGACAAGAAGCTAACGCTCGAATTGAAGTTGCAATCGTGTGATGAATATGTCGAGCAGCCAAAGGATAAAGGAGCCGAGCAACGGCTGCATCCAGCTCAGATTGCCAGCAACAATGCTTCGTCGCCTCTGCAGCTGAAGCAGGAGGAGGAGGAGGAGGATGAGCGGGAAGAGCGGGAGGAAAAGGACCTCGGACTGACCGGAGCAGCAGTTGCGCTCTATGGGCACTTGAACGCCGGCAAGGATGTGCGAGATTTAGAGCAGTGTCTGAAATTGCAGGACCCAAGTGGTGAGTAAAGCAAAAAAAACAAGTATTAGGACACACGATGGAAATTAAAGTTAAGGAGATATTCGAGAAAATAGGGAGGACTAAATATGGGAAGAGGTTAAATAATTAATGCTTATAGAGGATATTAAGTGTTCAATCTTAAAGAATAGCATTTTATTCTATTTATTCCTACATTACTCCTTAAATATAAATAATTCCTTTCCCTACCAAAGGTCCCTAAGTCCCTTATTTAAAATACTTATCTTTGAATATTCTCCAGACCCGTTTTCTCTCCCTACCAATTACCCTAAACAAATACATCATTAGGCAACTGTCCTGTGCACAAATCACAGCTCCTGGCATGTAAAAAGATTTTCATTTTTTCCTTAAAACTCGTGGGAAACTTCCGTTAAAGAAGTCCCAAAAAAATATAGAGAGAAGAAATAGAGTACCTATATTTTTGAGGAAAATGCGAAAATAAATCAAAAACCGTTAGCAACCACAATCGGAGATCTAGGTATAAGGAAAAGAAAGAACGCAATTAAGGAAACTCGCTATAAAACACCCAAAAAAAGGAAAATATAAAAAGCAGAGAAAGTTCCCTAGCAACAACCCCTAGAACAAACAGAAGGAAAAGCAAATTTTCATGCTAAAAATTGCATAAAAAAGCGGAAAAAAACTGCAGTTGGGGGTAGGTAAACGCCTCATATTCGTCGGCATATGCATATCTCAGGACTCGACACTCACTACCTGAGTGTCCTGTGTGTGTCCTTACTTTTGGGGTGTCAAATGCCAGCAAAGTACCGTGGCGTAGCCTGTTTTTTCTTTCCCATTTCCATTGTTTAGCCTTAGCTCTATCGCATGTTTTTTAAGGAATATTTCCTTATCGAGGCGAGGTAGGCAGACAACGCAATTGATTTCTGTTCTTTTCTACCCAAAAAAAAAAAAAAAAACAGACCAAGGATTTCTGTAAGGACATAAATAAGAATCACGGAATGTCATTGAATGTCATCCTCGACATCGATGATTCGGTGCTTCATCATGTTACCCAAAACAAAGGCAAAGTCTGAATTGAAGTTGCCATCGGAGATATGTAAAAAACCTTAGGGGAAAGACGATGCCAGGGATCATGAATAATTCTGGGTCCAGGACGAGCTGCAGCAGCAGCAGCTTTCCTACCAACTACCCTTGGCCAATCTCCACAATTATTCGCACTGAAATTTCCTATAATTTCAAGCGAATTTGTGAGCGGATTTTAAGAGATGCTAAGCTGCTGATAAGAATGAGGGACAAAATTAATTAAGGCCAACACTGCCAGAGAGGGTGAGTTTATGGCGCTGTAATCCAGAGTTTCTGAAAGGGTGCGAATTTTCCTTTTAAAGGGGAGAATGACTTTTCCAAAATATGTGCAGAAATTAATGTAAATATTAAGATTTTAGTAAAGAAAATCTATAGGAATAATTTAGTCAATATTTACATATAATTTAAAATGAAATTAAAATTTACCCAAAACTAATCCCATTAATTTCTCTCGTCCTTGGAAGTCATAAACTTTCTTTTACCCCAAATTCAGTTTCCTTTCCCATTAATCAATGCACTAAAATCTGTAAAATCAAAAAAACCCACAAGAACAAACCCCAAAAAGGGGAGAGATCTCAGTTAAAAAAACACACACATGCCAACGCGTTTGTAGGTCCCAAAAACTTTACGACTTCATTAGACATTTCACTTTTCATTATTTTCCCAAACAATTTACCAAGTACTCTCCAAATTCCCTTTCCTTCTTCCCTTTTTCGTTTTTTAATATTTTCCGGCTGCCCCAATAAAAATGTTGTTTGCCAGGTTCAACTCTTCTGCACTCTCGCTGGCCTTTTTTATGATCTTTGCCTACAACATTGACTTAAGTAATTCTCGGCAACGAATTTTCTTTTACGACGCTCTCGGCAAGGACGAAGTGCGAAAGAGGTAGAAAACTAGGGCCGGAAAAAGAGAGCCGACAAAATAGTTCTGGATATTTTTTATGGACACGCACAGTAGGCCTCAAAGACGCTGTGTTCGAGTTCACGCAAATAAAAAAGTCAAACGGTCAGCAAGTCAATATTTGGGTGAAAGAAGGTACTTATACTATGGGATACCCTTTGAAATCGTAAGAAAATTAAGAATTATTTCTTTAGTATTGATTATTAATATTTCAAGAGTCTGCTTTAATATGAATTTTATAAAAAAGCTTGCAGCAATGTCTTTTAATATTTTTGCAATATTTTAAAATTGTTTTAAAACTTCTTAAACCTTAATTTAATATAAAGAAATACTATTAAATGGTCGTTCAAATTATTATTCTGTTTATATTTTAATTATTTGTTTCTCAAACACCTTGATTAAATTTAATTAAGCCTAAAATACCCTTTAAAACCGTAGGGCATCCCTAAGTCCCTTTTTTAACAGCTCCTTGCGAACGTGAGAGCGAGCGGATGACCAGTAGTCGAAGTGGACCAATGCCTCTTGGGCTAATTAACATGTAGACCCAGGATGCTGGCCAACTGACTGACTGACTGACTGACTCGCGGCATCCTGAGATACAAAACGTATCGAATGTTTTTTTTTTTATGATTTCCACGTAAATCGAGCCAGTTTACAGGGCCGAAACGCGTCGTAAAAAAGATGGCAAGGAGCGCGAAATCCTTCAGATCGTCCTAACCGAGGGGAACCGAGCCCTAGGTGGCTATCATTGATGGAAGCGTTAAACGCTTGTCAGGACGCAGTTCCACAGTTCCTCCCTCTCCCTTCTTCTGTTCTTACCTGTTTGTAATTTTTGACTTTTTACGACTTTGTAACAATTTTTTATGATTTTTGTTCATAACAAAGAGATGTGCATATAAAAAATATATCCGTACATTGTGCATTGGTCAGGTAGTTGGGCTAGTTTTTTATATATAGAGAGATTCTAGGTTGCACTCGCCTTGAAAATTTGACTTTTTCATTTTAATTCGTTTGTCTTGGCAGTTCCAGGGAATATAAAAAGAAACATTTGTTTTTAATATGCATAAAAAAAGGAGATTCAGAGAAGTAGAACTGTAGGAATGGAAAAAAATTGATTGCTTAGGGGAAAAAGGTTTGGAAATCACTTCATAAATCCAGGTTGAAATTTGATTTTTGAATTTTGAAGGAAATTATGTTATTATTAAGTTGTTGTTTTCGTAAATACATATTTTTAAAGAGTTTTAAAAATCAGTTTTTAAAAGAAAACTGGGAAAGGTAAATATAAAGGAACTGAGATACTGTCTAGTTCGGTTTCTTAGTATTTTTATTTAATAATCATAGTTAAATAATACAAAAAGGCATATTGGAACCATATTTAAATATAAAAATTTTTTTATTTACCTTTATTTCGTAAACTATTTGCTATTAACAAAGTTTTTCTTACTTGAACAGCTTAAAAATATTATTATTATTAATTAAAAGCTTATTTAAATATTTTAATAACCATAAATAGTATTATTAAACGATCGGATAGTACAAAAAGGTTGTTAAATAATTTAAGAAATACCGAAAATTGTGTTTTGAACCTTATACAAATTTCTAAGCCGTAATATTTACTTAGCAACTATTTACTTTTGTTTAATTTCCAATTCTGCAATCTTTGTCTCAATAAATGTCGCAAAACAAACACAAAGTAAAACAAAAACAAATCATAAAAGTAATGAAAATCATCTCAAGAAAAAAAGGAAAAGAAACTCAGCCAAAGACGAAAAGAAACAAAAGCAAAAGAAGGCGCAACACAAATACTGCCAAGTGGGTGGCAAAAACAAAAAGGAAAGACGCCAAGTCCCACTGTGGGCGAAGAGGGTGGGAAGGGGAGTGCTCGGCACATGTGTGCATACATGAATGGCAAATAAAATGCGAAAGGAGCGACAGAGAAGGAAAGAAAGAGACTGGCAAAGGGGGGCCAGAACAAAGAGCGAAATCAGAAGACGACAATGCTGCAGGAGCAGGCGGGGTGGTGGGCGAAGGGGAACCCCATTCTGCTGCAGTCGACGTCGACGCAGCTTTAAAATATTTTTACATAGCTCACACACAGTCACACACCCATAGGTGCCCATTTTTGACTCGCCAATCATAAAATAATATGCATACACACACATCCCCAAGCGTATAAAAAACACATTGCCATTTGAAATCCAAATTTAAATTTTAAGCCACACCCCAAACAAGCGCACGCATCCCACACACACACACACGCAGGCACACACACTTCCACAACAATGGAGCCCACGACCGAAGCGAGCGAACCACAAGCGAGTGCCCCCCAACCGCTCGCACACACACACACACGCACACAGTCTACAATTTTAAAGCGCATAAAATGTGTGCGTGTGTGTGTTGGGGTCTACAATCACTCAAATTGAGAGAGAAACTCTCGGCCGGTCGCACTCCACTCCAATTGGTGTGTGTGTGGGTGTGTGGAACCCATTTCTAACAAACCTTCAAATGCGAACGCGAGAGCGAGAGAGAGCCGGCGGGGCTCTCCACTGTTCTGCTTCCACATTCCACTCCAACTGCAGTCGCCGCGCAGAAGTGGAACCAGTTGAACGTGTGGAGCGCATCGCAGCGAACGGTTAACTCGCGTTTTTTATCACGTATACGCAGGCGGTTTTTTATTTGGATATTCCCCTCAAAAAAGAAACATAAAGTCGACGATAAAACGAAGAAAAAAACCACCCCTAAGACTCTGTTAGGGTGGCAAACGCATAGCACAACTCAAAAACCAACTCAAAAGCCGGCTCAGGGAGTGAGGGAGAGCAGAGCGAGCGCGAACGAGATAGCGAAAGAGAGTGCTCGGAGCGAAAGAGAGAGCAATCATCACCATATCATTCAGCGGACAGAAATTCAGGCCTACAGCGATTATCCGTTAGTTCCGATTCCGTTCCCAAAACGAGAGCTATCCTGACCGCTGCGACCGCTTCTCTGTTGTCAGTTTCACACGAGACACGAACGCGTCCACAACAAAGCGGCGCTTCCCAAATATTTCCAATCAAACTTCTAAAAACTAAATATAAACTTAAACCAAGAGATATATATTTAAGAGAACCCCCAAAGAAAGAAAGCTGAAAGAACTAAAGTGCTTAAGTGATTCCCAATAGTGCTCAAGTATCCAAGAACTTATTACTATTGAGTTGTGAAAATGGTTATGTCGGAGCTACGTTGGCACACCGCTAGTCCCGAGGATAATAACGGCTCCTTGAAGCGCGATCTGCTCAAATCAACGCCCACAAGCGCCCGCGAGGCCGCCGTTCACATTATGCAGAATCGATGTAAGTTTTATTTAACAGTTTTAGTTACCTAAAAGTTACCAGAGAAGGTCCTTAAGCTTACCTGTTTTAAATAGGTTTAATACTGCAGCAAAATAACTATTTAATACGGCTGTTCTTGGAAGAAAATAACGTTTATTAAGGTTGCAAGTCTGCAATGCTGATTTTCCTGAAACTTGAGCATTATTCTTTTAATCTTATTTATTTTATATCAGAGATACATCTTTTAAATAGATTTTCTGGTAATAAAAACCTTTAATAATAGTTCGTACTTGTTTATCAACCAATATAAAATAATATCATATTTTGGCTTGTCACAATTATACTTTTTGGTGATACAAATAACTTCCTACTCGATAATATGTATTTTTTTTGCTCTTAATAAGCTATTTTTAATGGCAATATATTTATTAAATTATTCAAATAATAATGAGAACATTAAATAAACTATTTCATTGAAACATTATTAAAAGGATGGTTCCGATTGTGTTTTTATATATTTTATTCCTATTAATCGAAGTCTCAGCTATCAAAAGTATAGCAAAAACATAATTAAAATATATATTTTAAAATATATTAACCGCTAGAGATTTCTTTATGAACTTACAGATATTTCTGAATACTTATTGTTAAATACTTGTGCTTTATTATAAACTAAACACAGATTCATTCATATTTAACTTATAGTTAATTGGTAATATATTTTCCAAAAAATTAAGTTAGAAATAAGACTTCAAGTTCCCTTTCTTATAAGAAAAGAGCTCATAAAAATTTCCTCCTTAAGAAATCCCCTGCTAATAAGCACCCAATTCCGATTTCCCCAAGACCGCCTTTCACCATTGAATTACCAAGCCAGACCTCGTGAAAATTACCATGACTGGAAGTCAGGTGCTCAGGTGCTCGGCGCCCCACCGAAAACTAAACACCTCAAAAACCACAGAACAAAGAAAATGCAATCTGCTTATTGAAAATACCCCGGCGCTGGCACAGGTGTCTCCGCCATAAATATTAACTCCCGGCGACCCACTTAAAGTCCCGTCTCAAGACCCAGGCGGTGCCAGGCTACAGAACTACTCACTAGCCACCGAGTATTACAAATGCTGGGCCATAAAAATATTTATTAAAGACGCATTTCTTGCACAACCCGGCCAATAATAATATGGCCATGTAAATGGGTGCGAGGAGGCACTGGGCACTGAGACTGGTGGCGATGGGCACTCAATGGAACCGCTTGGCCATTGTAAACAATACGTTTAATTTGTTGCCTTATCAATTATCGTTGCGGGGGCAATAAAAAAGCGCATTTCGATGACAAATATTGTAACAAAAAATGCCCATTTGGAATACGGAATATGCGTAATAATGCCAGTGAGCCAGCGCTCTCAAGTGTTGTTACCACAAGTGGCGCGTACTTTGCAGCGGGTTATGGTGATTGATTATGTAAAAAAATAACAAAGACTCTGACGAATCTGGAGTGAGTAATTAAGGTAGTTTACTCGCCAGATAAGCAGGTGACAAAGAAAAATTTTAATTAGATAAAAGCAGGAAATCTATTCACCACATACAAATTTCCGTAGGTCGTACTCCTGCACTCTTCAGTTCCCAACTTGGTACGCGAGCACGTGACGCAAGTAATTCCCCTAATCTAAGAACTAATAGAGCGATAGCTAATATATGTCTCATGATATTCACACAAGAGCTTACCTTGTACACTGCGATTTGCTTATCGCTTATCGCCCGCTTATCGCCCCGAAACCAAAATCGAAGTAACATTTTGCACACCTGCACAATACCTTCCAAGATTCCAAGAAGTCCACCTCTAGAAGCCACCACTCGAGGGCAGCGTAAACAAGTTTCGTCATATTTTCGGTGATTTTAATAAATTAACCGAGGGCCCAAAAATCGAAAAGAAACTGGTTCGCCTGCCAATCAGTTTTAAATTAATATATTTGAGCGATTAGAGCCGGGCCAATTGACGACAATGTCCAACTTGAATAATAACATTATTTTTAGTCATTGTCCATGAGCTCATGTTGCTCGGTGGGATGTTTTCCTCTACGAAAAAATATTATTATTTCGCCTTATCACCCTATCACCTATCGGCGCTATATAAAAGCCGATCAAGAAAGAGGGCGTGTGTCCCTCTTTTTATGGCTAATTCTTGGAACCCCAAGAATATAAATGAAGAATCGATTAAGATTTACAATTGCCAAGGCGGAAACTGATAGATTGTGCAGGCAATATATTTTGTTGTAATGCAACTTTGGGTTATTAACCAAAAGTCAACAGTGCTTGAATGGAGGGTTTAAAAATTAGTTAAAAGCGAGTATTAGCTTATTAGATTGTTTGCCGAGGTCTTCAGTTGGTAGTTGCATATTTAATTAGTATTTATTTTTGAACTAATCATGGCAAGCTGTATTAATAATGTATTTACATTTGTTACATTTCTTTTAAGTGGCAGAAAGGCCTTTGTAATTCAATTATAGAATTAAAAATCACTTTTAAGATATGAGTATAAATTAGAATATATTCTTTAGTAGTAAACAAATAAGGTATATACTATATCAAATTTAGACATGAGTTTAAACATCGAATTCCGTTCCAAGTATTTGCGTTTGTTGGCAGAGGTCTTTAGTTGGTAGTTGCATATTTAATTAGTATATATTTTAAAGCTACAACTGAAGTTATCAAGGCTATTGGTATTAAATAATGTATTTACATTTCTTGCATTTCTTTCTACTGGCTAAAATGCCTTGGTAATTAAATTACTGAATTAAAAATCACTTTTAAGATATGAGAATGAATTGGAATATATTCTTGGCTTTATAAAACGAACTTTGTTCACGCTTTTCCTCATTTATTATTCTTGCAACTCATAATATAAATATTTTGGGTTTGTCCTGCACTCTCTCTCTCGCATGTCCTGAGCCCAAAAATCAGCCTCTCCTTAATTGTCAGGAAACTCTCTCGGATTCCCCTAATCAAGCTTTCATTTCGCCGCACTCGAAGCTTTCTCTCCTCTTTCTCTCTCTCATGCTTTGTGATTTTGCTAGTTTTGTTTTGCTACGAATATACAGGCAGAGACAAAAGGGCAAAGAGCACGCACTCGGCTTTCCTCTGGCTCTCCATCATTTTCCTTTATTTTATTTTATTTATTTATGTTTTTTTTTCGGCTACTTTTCTTGTGGGGGGCGGTCTCTCCTCTGAGGCAGTCGCAGAAATCAGAAATCGAGGGGGTCAAGAGTTTAAGACACGCAGCTTCCGCCGCCGCCGCCGCCGACAACGACTCAATCGATAGTCAGTCTCGGTCTGCGCACGTGATGACCGCCGTCTATAGGATATAGCTTGTACACACATCTATATATATATAGGAATATATATGTATGTTTGTGCGCTGTATTAGCCACCCCCGGCCAGGCAACTGTCGAGGTCATTGACTAATTGTGTGCGCCACACAAGCCAAATTCCACATTCTCCGTCCGCTGTAATTTTTGCCTGAGACCCTCATAAACCGCCACCCCCGCTGGGCGATTCTCTAAAATTTTATTTATTTCCCTGACGCGTTTTTGGGGGGTGGCCACTGGCCAGCCAGCCTGTGGTTTTCGCAAATTTTCTCGTCCAAAAACTGTAAAATTCCCGAAAAACGAACCCCAATTCCGGAGATTCAAATGGCACGCGCGAGGGTGTTGAATTTTCGAAAAACTCTCCTTTCTTTTCCTCCTTTCTCGTTGTATAATTTATGTGGCATTTTAACGCCGGGTTTTTGTAAAATTTTCATTTACCCAACACTGATCCTGGCAGTATCCGCACATATGCCGCAACCACTTGAGTTGGCAGCAGTTGTTGTTGCTTAATTAGCGGCCAAAAGGCGTGGCGGGCGACAGAAGCGTGCCAGAAGCGAGGGAAGATTGCGGCGAGGAAAGGGAAAGAATCCCATGGCCACATATCAAAACTGATTCATAGGGATAAGGATCTTAGGTAGCGATAGGAAAGGGCAATCGTGATGGAATACAGGGCAAAGTGTGGTCTAGATTAAAAAGGTTTACAATTAAAATGGGATATTCCATTTATTAATCGAGTCTGGGTATGAATTTTGTATTTAATTAAAAGCCAATTGATATTTATAAATTAATAAAAACCTAAGGAAACCCCAATTTTCCCCACCATAACCCCAACTGTCATGCAGAGCACTCAATTTCCAATGCATTTCGAAGGGAAACTCAACTCTAGTCTGTCTCGTAAATTAGCCACCGAGACCATAACCAAAAGAGAACAAAACTCCCATTTCTCCAAGACATAAACATGCAGCTAGAGCCTGGCACAAATGTTGTCTGCGGCTCCCAACTCTTCCAAAATTCAAATCGTGCGCGGACCAGGTGTTCCTTGAACTTCATGGCCGTATATCCCTCGACGATGTCCATAAAAATATCCTTTTATAGGCAACGGTGTCGATGTCTGGCAGTGACCATTTGGTCAGTTTTTGGCTTAAAATGTATATCGATATCGATTTCGTGTACCGTAAACCTGAGCATTTTCTCCTCCGCCTCCGCCGTTTTATGTCCGCGACGTGTGTTATTTTAGTCTTAGCTTTAAGTGGTCTCCATTTACCTCCGGTCTAAAATTTTGTTTTCTCTTCTATTTTCCTTTCAGATATCAGTCGCCTGTCGCGTTCGCCGTCGCCACTGCAATCGAATGGTAAGTGTTTTGAATTTCTCCTACATATTCGAGCATCAGCTGTTGTCCGAAAACGATTTACGGGATTTGTCCACTTCATATGGTTGTATATAGGATACATATTTCTGGTTTGGAACATCTGCCTGCTTGGGGTTTCGGTTTCAGTAAATCACTCGCATGTTTTCGGTTCAACAAAAAGACAATAAACCGGAGGGAGTATCGACTTCAACCCTTGCCTGCGACAGCCACGCGCTGGCCCCTGAGTTAGGGGATATATATCTATATATTTTGAAATAGGGTAAGGGGTTGATTTGTCCTCACCCCTCTTGTCAAAACTTTTGTCACAGCCCCTTCTGCCGAGATTTAGGATTTAGGGATGTCTTTAAGTTGATTTTGATGTCTTATTAAATGGGTGTTTTCGACTTAACAGCTCCTTAAGTAGTTTCTGAGGTGACAATTGCTTGTGTGTGTCGCCCGCCCTAATTGTTCTCTGGAAATGTCAGTTTTTTCGGTTGCATTATAAATTTTTGATGGATTCATAAATTCAACTCTCGATTATTATTCATAACTCGTTGCCCGAAAGGAGGCTGCGTTCAATTTGCAATTCACACTTTTCGAATTTCATGGACTTCGTTAGTCACGGTCCCAGCCAAACTTCAACCTTTTCTGGCTCCCTTTTTTATTATTATTTTTTTTTTTTGTACCACATTATTGACAGCATTTCGCTTGATTTGAATTCGAATATGTGTGTGAGGGAGGCTGGTTGCTGTGATTTCTTTCACGAACATGAACATATATATTTACATATATTTTATGCAAAAATTATTCCGTTATGCCGGCCGTATGTGGGAGCGCTTTTGGGGTAGCTCGATGTGCAGTCAAACTGACCATTTGGCTTCTTTTTTTTATTGGTTGTGCTAAATGGAACAGGAGCGGAGCTAGAAGGGGGTTTTCTTTTGATAAAAATGGATTTTCTTTAATTTTAAAAATATTAAATAAATATTTTTACATATTCGATTCGAGAAACAAAGAAGAATTAATCTTAGAAACCTCAAATTCTTTAAATAAAGCAAAGAATTTCATCGAGTAAATACTTGTTTATAATTACTTCGCATAAATAATACTTCAATATATTTTAAATAATACAAATATTTAATAAAATATTCAATGAAATTGAATATAAATATTAAATAAATATTATTACAGACTCCAGACCGTAACAGAGTAGAAATTACCTTAAAAAACGGAATTTCTTTAAATAATGCAAAGATATTCATCGAGTAAATATTTTCTTCCGATTTCTTCTCATAAAAAATACTTCCCTTTTGAAATATACCTCGATAAAATATTTTAAATAAATATATTTATAAAAATTATTATATTTTAGTCCCCATTGAGCTAAGACCCCCCAAAAAAAATACATTCTCCGCCTCTGTCCGATGGCCATTCACACAACACATACAAATCGAATTTGCACATCATCTGAATACCAAATGGACGCACGTAGCCCGTCCGAGAAGGAGCGAGAAAAAATCGCTCCTGTCCCGGGTTCGGGTTCGGGTCGCATATGTAAAAAGGATGACCATGTGGTCGGTCCATCCAGCCATCCGATGGGTTGCCGTCCACTTGGGCGAATAAGTCATCAAATTCACGTAGCAGCCGTAGCATCAGGAGGCGAGCTCACACAAGTCATAAAGTAGCCAAGGCAAACATATGCAAAAATTGCCTGCAGTGGACAGGATGTGGAAATTGTTAGGGGAATCATCGGTCTGGGAATGGGGTCTAGAGAATGGGCCACTTCAAAGGGTTTAGCTCCTTTGATTGCCATTTATGTGAGGGAGGAAGTTGGTCTTAGCTCAAAAATGAACTCGTCTCGTGTGTATTTAAATATTATTGCAAATCAATTGGCCCGAGCCTGAGCCCATGGCCAAGCGTATAAATAAAATGCATACAAATAGCAAATTTATACAAATCGCTTTGGCCAAGGCATTTGAAATACTAAAATGCTAAAATGCCACTTAAAAGCAGCTAAAAGCGTCAGCCAAAATGAAAAGAAAACACGAGAATTCCATTTGATGTCAAGGTGGAACTATGTAAACTATGGGGTGAAAAGAGCCTGCGACTGGGTTTTTCCCAGTTTTCTTTTTTTTTTCGCATAATAAACCCACTGCTATGGGTGGTCGGTCGGTGGTCACGTGAAAGGCTTTCACTCGAAACCTGAAACCCAACGGACTATGAAATTGAACGAAAATTATACAAAACGCTCGTGTGGCCTATGCTAAATTTATGCAAAAGGACACTAGGAGAGTGACTCATTTTTGCATAGAAAAATATATTTTCCAGGGGATTGGGTCAGCTTGTTACGCCTCTTTTTTAAGCTTGATTGGAAAAGGAGTTAGCTTGGATTTTGATTAATGGCTGAGTAAAGTTGTGACAATTTCTGACACAATTCCGATCTGAAAAATATATTTAAACATATTTTATAATTATATAAACCCTTTGAAGCTTTATAATTATTAACTACAGGGATTTCTTAGCTATGACCTGCTTTTAATTAAATTTTCCTAACCCTTAATTTTCCAATTTTCTCTATGTTCTCCTGTAGCCTCCGATTGCGATGACAACAACTCGAGTGTGGGCACCTCGAGCGATCGCTGCCGATCTCCGCTGAGTCCTGCCCTGTCCCTGACCCACCAGCAGGCCAAGCGCCAGCTGCTGATGCAGCCCCATCCGGCCCATCATCACCACCACCTGAACCACCTGAACCACCATCAGTACAAGCAGGAGGAGGACTACGAGGATGCCAATGGCGGGGCCCTGAACTTGACCAGCGACAACAGCCGTCACAGCACTCAGTCGCCGGCGAATTCGGTGAAGTCGGCGAATGCCTCTTCCCCAGTGCCGGCGGTTATATCAGTGCCCTCGCCAGTGGCGCCCATGATCTCGCCAGTTTTGCCACCGTCCACGGGAGGAGCAGGAGCAGGAGGAGTAGGAGTTGGAGGCATGGGAGGTGGAGCCACTCCACCCACTTCAATGGCAGCTGCAGCAGCAGCAGCCGCCGCCGCCGTGGCCACCTCGATGGCTTCGGGTGGCGGGATCTCGCCGCTCCTGGCCCTGCCGGGTATGTCCTCGCCCCAGGCTCAGCTGGCGGCCGCTGGCCTTGGCCTGAACAATCCCCTGCTCACGGGCTCCCTGTCGCCGCAGGACTTTGCCCAGTTCCAGCAGTTGCTGCAGCAGCGCCAGCTGGCCCTGACGCAGCAGTTCAACAGCTACATGGAGCTGCTGAGAAGTGGCTCGCTGGGCCTGGCCCAGGACGATCCGGCACTGACCGCCCAGGTGGCCGCCGCCCAGTTCCTAATGCAGAGCCAGCTGCAGGCCCTGAGTCAGGCCTCGCAGCAGTTGCAGGCCCTGCAGAAGCAGCAGCAGCGCCAGCAGGAGGAGCCACTGCAGCTGAATCACCACAAGATGGGGCACCAGCAGCAGCACCAGCAGCAGCCGCGCAGCTCCACGCCGCACTCGGCGGTGCGTAGTCCCATTGCTATCCGGAGTCCCGCCAGCTCGCCCCACCAGATGGGGCACCACCATCCCCTCCAGATCACTCCGCCCAGCTCGGCGGCCAGCCTCAAGTTGAGCGGCATGCTGACGCCCAGCACCCCCACCAGTGGCACCCAGATGCAGACCACGCCGAGCACGCCGCAGCCCAAGACGGTGGCCAGTGCAGCGGCCGCCCGGGCGGCGGGTGAGCCCTCGCCGGAGGAGACCACCGACCTGGAGGAGCTGGAGCAGTTCGCCAAGACCTTTAAGCAGCGCCGGATCAAGCTGGGCTTCACCCAGGGCGACGTGGGCCTGGCCATGGGCAAGCTCTATGGCAATGACTTCTCGCAGACCACCATTTCGCGCTTCGAGGCCCTCAATCTGAGCTTCAAGAACATGTGCAAGCTGAAGCCGCTGCTCCAGAAGTGGCTGGACGACGCCGATCGCACAATCCAGGCCACCGGCGGCGTCTTCGATCCCGCCGCCCTCCAGGCCACCGTGAGCACGCCCGAGATTATTGGGCGCCGGCGCAAGAAGCGCACCTCCATCGAGACCACGATTCGCGGTGCGCTCGAGAAGGCGTTCATGGCTAACCAGAAGCCCACCTCCGAGGAGATCAGCCAGCTGGCGGATCGCCTGGGCATGGAGAAGGAGGTGGTGCGCGTGTGGTTCTGCAATCGCCGCCAGAAGGAGAAGCGCATCAATCCCTCGCTGGACAGTCCAACGGGCGCCGATGACGAGGAGTCCTCCTATATGATGCACTAAGGGAGCTGGAGGTACTAGGTGGAGGTCACCACATTTTAGGGACAAAGACAGTGCAATGGCAGGCGAAGGGATTCAGAGGAATGCTAAGCAACACTATGTGCAGGTAATTTAATTTATCAAAAATTATTTAGAAGTATATGTAAGCATTTATATATAAGTTTTGAGTTTTTTTGTACTCAAAGTGAGGAAAAAATACTTAAACTTAGAATTTTTAAGAAATCCGTACTCAAACTGAGAGAATACGTATTTGAGAACTCGGTTTCTCAAATTCATGATGCCATAATTCGCTCTGTGTAGTTATAAATTTTAATGGGCGTGTCTTTTATTAATTTTAAATATTAAAAAAATTATTTGTACTCATTTTAAATTTATTTAGAATATTTATACTCACAATTTTTTTTATTTTGCTTACTTTCTTGCAGGTTCAAAGACGCAAACACATCAAATACTAGCTTAATTCTGTCTTAAACTTAGGTAACAATTCCTAAACAAAAGACAATTGGGGTTTGCTTATGTTAACTATTAATGGTATTTATTGTAATGTAAATGTACTATAAACTCTTACCAAAATGTTGCTAATCAAGTCAACTTTCAGTTCACTTGATAACCAATATTTTGTAACCCTCAAGGAAATGGTGTTTCTATAGCCTTTGATAGGCCTCTAAATTCCATTTCTTTAGGGTTCCGTACTACGTGGCGTATGTGTATTATTAACATTTAAATACAGTCTCTGCACAATTTTCAAAGTCAACATAATGAATTCCTAGCGAATAATTATTAAATTAAAAACTTTCCACACACAAAAATAAAAGAAAAGAGTAGACTAGCATCTAAGCATATTTATTTTTCGCGTGAATACTGTGATAATCAATTTGAATGATTTTAATTTAAATTAAAAGGAAATAGAAAAACGAAAAGAAAGAAAATAAGAACCTAGTTGTATGTTTGTATGTTATGGGCAAGTAAACTAACAAATAAAAAAAAACACTAATTTAAACTTAATTCATCGTATTTATGTGTAAAAACAAATTGAATTTATGTAAAAGGAAAACCCAAAAAACCATTTATAATTGTAAAATGTGAAGACAAAAACCACTAGAATTTTTAAATGTATAACTACAAAGAGGAGGCAAGAAAAGGCCAGCAAAACAGAATGAAATAAAAATAATTATAATACAAAATAATGGCAAATATTATTCATTGGGGGGAAAAAAGCGGTCTACTTTTTCAGAAAGAAATATCTCAAAGATATCAATCACGAGAGGCAGAAGGAATTTGTTTCTGAAATTAGCTCTGCGGCGCATATGAAAGGGCATCCGACAGAATCGCGAGCCGAGTCCGAGTAAAATTTTAATAAATAACAACATGCAAAACTGAAATTAATTCATGGAATTCCAGTGAGCAGCGCGGAAGCGCGTGCAGAGCTAATAAGAACCAGACACCCGCAGTACGGGTACGACAACTGGACCGATTCGATCTCATGACCAAGATATCAACATGCAGATGAGGCCGGCGATCATGAAACCGCACTTCCACGGGCCTTTGGGGACCGAACCTGGGTCACTCCGGCAAGTACTATCAATGGGAAGCCGCCCCGGCAAACAAAATGAATTCACTGCGATTTCCAGAGGGGCGGGTGGTGGCGTCGTTTGCTGTCATTGTCGCTCCAGCTTTGAGCAATTAAAAATTGTTTACAGTCGAAAGTACAGGGAAATTCGCTACAAAAAAACATAAAAGAGAAAGGTGAGAAATTTTGGTAATTAATTACAGAGAGATAACCAGAAAGAAAACTATTCAAAAGGGTTCTGGAGCTAGGAGAACTTTGGAAAAATATATTACGCGATAAGCTTATTATGTTAACATCCTAGAAATTATAGATTAAATAAGGTTTAATTTTTTTTAGTTGGTTACAGAAATATTGTAGCCAAAATTATAAGTAAAACTCAAATGAAAATACATTCTAAGATAGTAAGAAATAGTAAGTATTTTCTAAAATTTAATATCTTATAAATAATAAAACATGGAGAAGGATTTATTTTTTATAAAGTATTAAATTAAAGGAAATACTTACTAATATTAGCTATCTTAGACTGTAGTTTCTTCTGAAAACCCTCAACATTCGCCTTAATTAATTAACCAAATTATAAAGAAACTGATGGTAAATTTTGTATAAATTCTTTTTATTTTATTTTACAATCTGAGCTATGCTAGGAAATTAAGAATTCCTATTTTCTAGTACTTTCCAAAATTATTTTCCCGCAAATTCTTCACACAGCTGTGCACACTGTACTCATTAACCGCGGCAGAAGCTCGACACATACGCAAATGATGTTGAAAGCAGATGCAGATGCCCTCCCATCGACCTCCCTGGCACTCGAGCCCGTACCTCCTCCATGCCGCAGACACTTGTTTGCATGGAAAGCGCATAATCATCGCGTGTCATGTGGAAATTTATACTATTTATGGTCTGTTTGTTTGTAGTCAGATGGAATCAAATGGGGAATGGGCTTTGGTGTTGGTGCTGGGCCTGAGATGTAAGCCCTGGGCCCTACTTGAGCTGAGGCTCTGGGCTTTTGTCTTTAATTTTAATAAATTCATGGAAAATTGCCAGTAATTACGAGACAAGCGGCGACGATTTCACAGGAATTCTGCAGCTCCTCCCCAACATTTCCATTTCCTTTTCCGAATGGAAAACCACGTGAAAGGGTCAAATTTGCATATGAGAAAATTGAAGCTCGTAAACCCCATTAGCGCGTACAGCTAACATTGTAGATGGATTGCGATAAATCTTTTTGGCCCCTGCGGGCAAGTGCGAACCCGAGCCTGAGCCTGAGTCTGAGATCGAGACCCCCAATTGGCATTTCCCAGGCTACTTTCTAGGCTGAATATTCATCTTCGTGGCGAGGGCAAAGTTCTACGTGCTTAAAGCCAACTGAATTATACAAATTAAAGCACATTTAATTACCGCCCCGCCTCAGAATTATAGCTTTAAGGTGACGGGTCGTCTAGGAAGCACTCCTTCTTCGGCTGCTCTTCTACATTTCCCATTTAAATCACCGATATGACGAGCTTAACACCTGAAAGAAAATCTCCTTGTCATGCAGTGGCATCAAAGACATCAAAACTAAACCTGAACGAGGCATAAATTTCAACCGACTCTTTTTTTATAAGCTCTCTTCAACTTTCTAGTCGCGGGCTGCAGAAAAATTTGCAATGCATTGCATTTTAGTTGGAATTGCTTAATTTATCAGTTCAGCACACAGTTGGCATTTCCCGCCCCGGAAAATCGAGTAGGGGAAAAGCGGGAGGCCGGCGAAGCACGGAGCTTATGAATATGCATCGAGGAACTTGCCTCTGCCACATACTTTTAGTTAGACATTTTATTTCATTGCTGCACATATAAATTTATATACTTTTTACAAAGAAGGCCTTCGGTCCACTACTGGGAATTAATGGGGGAAAGAGGCAGGGAGGAATGCCACTGAACGAGTTAACAATTACTCATTATTATTATGATTCACTTGGGGGTCTCAATAAATGCAGAAAGTCACTCATCGATTGGGGAAAATCAGTTTACAGAACAAGTGTTGCTATAAGTAAAATTAAAGATTATATATGTTTATCTTAATGTTGAAACTTAAGAGTTTAAATAAGTTTTCCAGTTTTATGAATAAATTTGTTCAAGTACAAGTCTTCTGAAAAGTATAATTATAAATACTATATAAATATATCTATGAGCTCATTCCATTTTATGATTAAATTTGTACAAGTTTCTTCTGGAAAATGTTATTATAAATATTATACAAATATATCTTAAAACTCTTTAAATTGTATGATTACATTTGTACAAGTTTTTTATTAAAAGTGTAATTATAATATTTTATAAATATATATCCTTCACAAATAATATAATTATAATTACTATATAAACTTATCTTAGAGCTCTTTAAATATTATGTTTAAATTTAAACAAGTTTCTTATTGAAAATATATAAAAGATTTTAATATTTACCTTACGAGTTGCTGCTAAAAAGAAAATAATAACACTACAACCTCGATTAACTCGATTAATTGCCATATATTAAAACCATAAACCTTTAATCCAAATTATGCAAACCCCTTTTGCTATTTTCAATGCTCTCTAAAGCTAATGTAAACAATAATCCTTTCCGTTCGGCTTGAGCAACCTCAACGCCTGAGTCATAGCCGCATGGCAACTTCCATCTCAGCCCAGTCCAATCGATAGCTAACCCATTATTTACCAATACTGACCTTAAAATCATACAAAGAACTTGGAATTACTGCATTTGCGTGTACTTAATGAATGCAAGCGCAGACCACAAAGCAGCAAGAAATACCAAATTAAGCGAATAGCCATCGAATGCCAAAACTTTGGTGCAGGTGTTCTCCGAGTGTGTGTGCAAAGAAAAATTATGCAACTTTAATTTGCCTTCGACAAGCAATGAAAAAAATAAAGTGAAACAAAGAAGCCTAATTAGCATTCGGAAATGCAAAAGGGACGGCAGCGGGCCAATTTGTAAATTATATGAAAAGGTCGAGCATGCAAGTTAACCACCACTTCCCGTTCCTGGCCACCCCCTTGACGGTCATTAATTAAGAATTAGTTTTGTAAATACTTGGCGCAATTCGGTTCGAGCCTTCTTCTTCCATTCGAAATTAAATTGTTTTATAACGAAGTGTCTGTGGCTTGCGAAGCGCAAAAGTGGCGCCGACTCCCAGCCCTCTCCAGCTCTCCCGTGCTTCTCCAGGGGGCAAATGGTTAAGCCAACTTCCCGGCACTTTGCATGCGATCATGCAATTGCAACGGGATGGAGGGTGGAGGATGGAGTGGGCGGCTCTCGGCTTATTATTTCTGAATTTAATTTATGGCCCCAGACTCATTAAAGAGCTCTCGTGGTCATAGAATGTCTCTGATGCTCAGCCTGTGATTGCCCAGGGAAATGGAGCTACGGAAGCAGGGAAGTAGGAGTGCATTTCGACTCTCTTGGCTGAGTATGTTAATGCCGGCTGCAGCCGCAACACCTACTTCATTGCAGGTTGCACAAATATAAAGCAGCATGCTCTTCATGGCTCTTTGAGGCGTTCTTTCAAAATTAACAGTGTGTCGAGAGGGGTGAAAAAAATTGAGGAAAATTATCCAAAACAAGCAGGAAAGCTAACTACGGAAAGTCCATGCAGTTTGCTAGTTTATATTTCAATTTGGTTAGCTTTTCTGTGCTAGTTGTTTTTATTAGATTAATAAATCTGCATATTGAGTTCAGAAATAAAAAAAAAGGAATCTAAATTAAGGAAGTCAAAATTTAAAGACCTTTGCAAAGGGTATTATATATATCGTAAATAAAACAAAGCGCTCTATTGATTTTCCTACATTTCTAGGAGTATGCTATGTCAATAATTTAATTTAATACGTCTTAACGAACTACAAAATCATTTTAAAATATTCAAAAAATTATGTTACTTGACCTTACTTATAATAATACAAATTTGCAACCATATTCTTTCCTCTATTTCCTCAGAAATATATAATTATTTATTTTAAAACTCCAATCCTCATAATAAACTAAGCCCACGGTGCAAATAAAAATCCGAGCCACTGCATTATGCCAAGAACTATCAAAATCTTATTAAATAACAATGTAAAAAGCCATTCCCCCCGGAGTCCAGCGTTTCGCGTTAATAGAAAACATCATCAAAAGCGAACAAATATACATTTTATGATTGCGATAATCTACAGAGACACACTAGGAAGCGAACGTTTGGCCATGGTCAGTGGGCTGCTATGAAAGAATTATAATACATATAACTAATTAGTAAATATCATTAGACAGCCACCATGCAAAGACATAAAATCGGGGTAAAATCTGCAATCTGCAATCTAGCAAAGAGATCTCCTCGCACGCAAGCATATCTTATTTTGTATTTCTCATTAAATGCACATTAAACCCGCTGTTAATTGTATTTCCTAGTTCAACCCGGGCTCCATGCAAATTGCCTTTTGTGGGTGTTTTGCCTGTCAACCCAGGCCGATTAGGGGATTCTCACACAGAACCCCTTGATTGCATTTATCGCGCTTGGCTTGAGTTGGCTTGGGTTGAGGAGGAGGGTTCGTTCGTTCGTTCTCATCTCGTGTCGGCCGACATGAAGCCAATTAAGGCTGCAACTGCACTTGCAACTGCGAGTGTCATAAAATTTAATTTATTTAAATTAAGGCAATGGCAAAAATTTGCGTTTTTAATTGTCAAGTGCGGCCGAAGCGTTCGAATGTGAGTGGGCATCTGAGGAAGTAGAGGCTATAATATGCATATTTCCTGCAGTGTAAGCTCATTGATGTATTTATAGCTTTATAAACGGTTGAAAATTAATGCAAATTTAAAATATAGCTCGATGTATAATTTATTAGAAACTATTTTAGATTTTTAATATTTCTAACTTAGCCATAAATCATTGACTGGCTTCTTCATGACTCTTGTGGCCTACTTCTTACAGTTTTTATGGCCTGACACTTTTTTTATAGAACCAATTGATCAGTCCCTTATATACCTAGCACCACAATGAAACCATCGGAAGCCAAATATCCTTTCTCCTTCCCAACACTTTTGGCCCTTGAAAATTGCAGGCGTTGGTTCGAGTAGCTTCCAAAATCAGACAATACTCGAGATTGAACAAAGGACCGTTGTAAATTCGCTGGCTGAATGCAATAAAAATTAAATAAAGTCATCAGGACTATTTACAATTTTTCGAAATCGTCTCATTCAAGGCGAGACAAAAAGCCATTGTCCAGGAGCCAGGAGAGAGAGTGCGCCAATCAAAGAACGGCAGTCCGAGTCCGAGGCTGTTGAGTAATTTAGTTCAACTGCAGATGAACTATGACCTGCCTGTGTGTGTGTATCGCCCACAAAACGCTTCCAGGTGCAAATCCCCATGGCAGCTTGTATCTCTCTCTCCCCCGTGTCACGTGATTTATGGTGCGTTTTTGTCTCGCTTTCTGGGGAAATATGCCTTTCAAACCAACTGCCCGCTCGACTTTGTGTAGGCGTCCAAACAACACTCGAGGTCTGGACCCAGCCGATCTGTGGTCATCATCCGTTGCTCTGTTCTCTGGCAAATATCATCCCCATATATTTTCGGTTACAATGCATCCTGTTTGACCAACGCACTTTCGGCACACTTCCCTCTAGAGCCCCTATGCCATTACTATCCATCCAGCAATCCAGCAACTAACCCCGTCCGATCGTCCGATCCCTTTGTGTTATTCCCGTCTAAACGCTCCGTTTAGACTGCCCTCAATTTCTCGAGTGGCGTGGCATTAACCTTGACTCGTCCGAGTCCGATCCTTATCGCGATTGCCCTTATTGTGTGTTTATTGTGTAACAACCATCGAAAGTGCTTTGTCATTCCGCGAGGGATCCACATTATAAATGGTGAGGGAGGGAATCCGAGCGAGGGTGTTTCTGGCCCCTCGATTACGTATTTTCCCTTGTTGGGCCATAGGTACATATACATAATATCCCTTCGCTTTGTTCGCTCAAATTTATTATGACATTCGGCGCGTGTTGAAAGGTTTTTAAGGAACGCGGCGAGATCGGAGATCTGGAGTGTGACCATGTGGTGGGTGAAGATCGATTAAAGTGTGGCATTTCCTTCACCGAAAAGATATAATAATATCTCTGTGGGGAAAGTCATTTATTAATTAATTTGGATAACATTGAGAGAATGCGGAATATAGGGAATATAACCCACAGTTGTCAACAGCATTAATTAAAGATAAAACACAGTAAATAAACAATAAAAATTATTTGCGAGATCTGGAGTGTGACCATATGGTGGGTGAAGATCGATTAAAGTGTGGCATTTCCTTAAATGAAAAGATATAATAGTATCTCTGTGAGGAAAGTCAATTATCAATTAACTTGGCTTACTTGTGGAGATACTACAATTTTTAATGAAATTAAAAATGTTAAAGGAATGAAAGCAAATTTTTTCAATAGCATTGATTAAGACTAAAACATTTATAGTAATATTATTTATTTGTAAATTTCTAAGAGCTTATTTAATACCTTCTTTATTTCTGTATTTCTTGCGAGACAATAAAATTCCTAATGAAATTAAAAAAGATTAAGGAATATAACCCAAATTTTTCAATAGCATTGATTAAAGATAAAACACACATATATTAATTATTTCTTAATATTTGATAGCATTTTTATTACCTTCTTAATTTCTTTATTCCAAATCTCTAATTGATCTTCCTGCTCCACTTCTCACCACAACTACCTAGGACTCTCATCACCCCGCAGAGATCTTCTCATGGCCTACGAAAATTATTAATTGTCAAAGTAAATCTTTAAGCCAACGGCAAGTGAAGTTGTCTAACTTGCAATTGGTTTTCCACTTGCCAGCAACTTTTTTCCCCTCGACTTTTTTGAGTTCTTCACACACCGACGCCCACTTTTCTGGAGCACCGCCCCATTTATCAATATTCATTTGGCGTCGTCGTCAAGTTGTTCTTATTGTTGCTGCTGCTGCTGCTCCGCTCCTCTGATGATGATCATTAAACGGTGAGGAGAGGGGAGCGAAAAATTAATTGACGGCGCATAATGACAGTTTATCTGGAAAAAATTGTTTGCCCCGAGTGTTGAGTTTTAATTAAAAATTATTGGATTACTTTGTTTGTCCCAGGCAGCACTAGGGCTCCCGTCCCGCGCCTGTTCCTACTTGGCTATGCCTAAGTGTAAGCCAAAGCATTTCATCATTTTAATGATAGTCTAAGAAAAAGTACACTTCTTCGAGTGACAAAACAATTTGCGAGGCAGCTCAGGTCTTGGCAGTTATATATATAACCTATACTCAAAGATGGTTCGAAGGGTGTAGCCGGGCTTCTCGGAAATTATTATGGCCGATGGAATTTGTGGCGCAAGGCGTTGGATTAAGTTGCTCTCCTTTGCACTTGCCAAATATATATTAGATTCCAGGCACTCAATGGAAAGAGTTTGCAGAACTATCTTGGACACAACTAAATACCAGTTCAATTATGACAAGCTGGCATTTATGGGCTAAAAAATATTTAAAAGGCCACAGGTAATTACAGTTCTTTATTTAAATATTCCAAGTTAATATTTGGTATGGCATAAAATATATTTGTTGTAGTAATTACACCCTTTAAAGCCTTTCTGTAAATATTCAAGTTGTTAGCTCTTAATTAGTGCTAATCACGCCACCATGTTACCTTCCATTTTTAGCAAGAAATATCACAGCTAATCCGTGGTACTCCATCCTTGACACTGTCCGATAATTCCAATCCTCGGTTATGGCCACGTTGACAACCTCATCATCGTCATCATCGCGTTGTGATGTTGGCCATCGGCTGAGAGCGGCTTTTGCCTTTCTTGACTTCTGGACTTGTCTCCCCAGTCGGCCGTATGATTTTTGATCATGCCTGCAGCCTTTTGGCGGGCTTTGTGTGTTGGGGCTTTAAGGAAGCCATTACACGCATATATTCAGAAGGCGACTTGCCGGATCTTATGAACTGCAATCAATTGCAATTTCTCGTCGGTTGTCGGTCACGCTTTGTTGTTGCAGTTGGTATTTTTCGATGGCCGCAAAATTTATTACAACAAATTTAAATGTTTTGGCCTTGTGTTTTGGCATTTTAACTGATTCCTCTGGCACTGGGCATTCATATGGAAATCGGGGCAATTTATTGTATGTATTTTGGAATTTTTTTAGACTGTTTTTTAATGAAATTGTACAGATTTACATGGGAAATGTTAGTATGTAATGCTAGGAAATATCTTTTAATATATTTTAATCATTATAAATTATTTTAAATTAATATAAAGCCAAGAACACTTAGTTAACCCTATATTTTACAAATAAAATAAAAAAACCTAATAATTTAAGCCCCATGTAGGCACTGCCGCTCCCCAAACGACATTTCACATAGACCCACTGCGTCTGTCAATTTTTCGCTACGCCTTAACAGCAACAACAATGGAGCTTTTGGGCCGAGTTGTGCATAGTTTTTAAACTCAAATTAAAGCACAAATTGCTACCGCAACGGGCGACTTCAAAGGCCCAAAAGCCGAACTCGACTCGGCTCGAACAGTAGCCAAAGATTTGCGTTGCGGCTCAAGCCAAAGTCGAGTCCCTGGCCAGAACCCCTCGCAAACATTCAGCCAGCATTCACATCCATCAATTTCTGACGCTTTCATCAAGCGGCCACGACGACCAAGACGACGACGACGACGACGACGACTGCGACAACGACATTTGCCACAAAGGAAAGCCAAGGAGCGGCGGAGCAGAGGCCATGTTCTGTTCTGTTCTGATTATTGTTGCCACTGTGGACCGGATCGGGCCTCGCGCTGGGGACGCGCATTTAAATTGTCGGCAGGATCCAAGCGTTTTGCACTAATATCCACCAAAAGCAGGCCCAGTCCTTGTCCCCAATGCATTCCTTCTGCTGCTTTGCAGCTTGGCTCGGCTCTTTTCCATTTTGTTGTGTTTTTTTTTTGTATTTTTTGCGACTTCTTTTCATGGCATTGACATCTTTTCGTCAAAGTCAAATCATTCATTTTGCCGCATCAAAATGCATAAATATTTTGGGCTTTCGGCTTTCGGTTTTCGGGTTAGATATTGAATTGGTAGTTGATTGTTGCCGATTGTCTGTTCTTGCAGCCGTTTCTTGCCTGGGCTTGGTCGGAAATTTAAATCGCCAGCATTCTGTGTGCTGTTTGGGGAAGGAGAATAGGGTTGTCAAATTGTAGGAGAGTTGATAGGGTTGCGTAGTATGGTTTGAAAAAAATGTAACATGTTGCCTGATACTAAAATTATTTTTTTCGCAATTGTTTAAACTCCTATATTTTGGTTTTAACTATGAAAATATTTAGTTTAGGCAAACTTCAGTTTTGAAAATTACAATACTATTTTTTCTATTTTATTTGAATTATAGCTTAAACTAGGCAACTCTGGAAAATACCGCTGAGGCTGCTTATAATCATTAATTCAAGTTTTTCTATCAAACAAGTCATATTAATACATAAAATAATTTAATAAAAGTGTTACTCAGGCAAAGCTATTTCTAGCAAAAAAAAATTATATTAAATATGCTTAGTAAACTTGGCAACCCTAAAAAATAAGTACCTCTGATTCTGCGAATTCCTATTGATCGAGTATAGTTTCTAAAGTGTTTCTTATTTTAATTAAAATTGTAATTCAAAACAGGTTAATTAATTAAGAATTGTAAATTTCACAAATAATACTTTTACGTTCTAAAACAATTATATTTAAGCCTTATTTATCAACTTGGCAACCCTGTAAACTACCGCTAGCATTCGCAACTCCTCAACGCTGACGAAATGCCAAGACGAGATACAAAGATACAATCCTTCAAAGCGAGTTCTCTCGATGCTAATGCTGGCGGGTCTCTATCGCTACCGTATTCCGCACCGGATTTCGGCCTCGCCTTTGAAGGCCCGATCGTTGTTGGTGTTCACAATGCCATCAAAATTTAAATAGCAAAACAATGGAGGAGGGGAGGCAAAAAACCGCTGCATTCCCTTAAGTCTGCGACATTTTTTGTGACCAGTTTCCCTGCCTTCTGGCCTTTCCCTTCAGCTTTTTCGCCTCTTTCTTTTTTGAGAGACTTTGCTTTGTTGTGGAATTTTTGGCGAATGCTTTTGTTTTGCAATTAGTTTTTGTGCCAGAGCCTAACGGGATAGGAAATGCTTAGCTTTTGAGTTTATATATATTTTTATCCTCATATATGCCGAATGTCAAGGTCAACAGGAGGTGGAGGAGAATATCCAAGTCAACTCCCCGAAGTTAATGATTTATGCGACTGTGAAAATATCGGAGCGGAGACCGGCAATTACAGCCAAACCGCCGGAATGACACAGATGAAAAACGAGCTCGATCCGCTGCTATGGAAATGTGATAAGCTATAATTAAGCAGCCCCGATAAAGGATTGCGAAATGCTGAGTGCTGCTAGCCCCCATCGATCGGGGGGCGTGGCATATGCTAAACAACATGCAAGGGGCGTGTGCACGGTGTAAGCAAATTTAATTTATACAATACGACGACGACGACTCTCATATATGCCAATATGCAAAGAATTAATAATCGCAAAGCCGGCCAAGAAGAGGACGACAGACGCCCCGGGGGCGTTGACGTTCCGGTAGAATCTTCTGGGGGCGTGGCAGCCGATTGGCATTTCAATTGGATAAAGTGGCGCCCCGAACTGGTTTCGCGAATTACCAATTGGTATTTGGTTAATCCTAAGCGAAGGCGAGGGCCAAAATGGTTATGATTATTAACCCATTGGGGCTCAGGGAAGGTCGAGATCTTTAAGGAAGAATTAAAGGAAGTTAAGAATAGGGGAAAATGTACAAAATTTATTTAAAAAATATAGTTTGTCATTAAAGAAAAAGGAAACCAAATAAATCACAATAAATGTGGAATAAGAGCTGGTTTTATTTGTGATGTATTGTAAAACACTTAGTTATTCTTTAGAACCGCATTAAATTTTAAATTAAATAAAGAAAAGTCGGGAACAAAGGTTATATTATGTAAATAATGTACAAAAAGTCCTGTAAAAAATATAGTTTGTCATTAGAGAAAAAAAACTAATAAATCACAATAAATGCTGAATTAGAGTTGCTTTTCTTTGTGACATATTTCAAAAACATTTCTATAGAAGTATTTTAACCATTTTTATTTCCTTTTAAAATCTTGAAACTAGTATGTTCTAGTTTCCTAATAAACCCCCTTCAAGATCTCCCAGCTTTGTGGGTTAATCGCGTCTCATAGCTGACTTTCTGCATCGCCTGTCCCGCCTGGTGACCACAAAAAAAATTCTGTACAAACATGCAATATGTCATAATATTTATTGTTTTTTGATCGGCGCTGTCCCCTGGCCTCCGAGCTGGGCTCAGTCCCCTAACACGAGGTAATCGATCAGGTGTAGAACCCACGGCAATTGAGTAATAATTCATAAACATATTTTCACTCGAAGGAAATTAATTTGCCGGCCAAGTTCCCCGTCTGGCCAGTTCTCAATGGGGTTCTCCTCTAGTCATTACGCGGACGTGTTGACGTTTGAAATGACAACCGCTGGCACACACAACTGTCAATCATTTTCGGGTGTTCCACTAACTACTCTCATTGGCCATGCCCAATTATTCATATTGTTCCAATGAATCGAAACAAAAAGTCGTCAGCTGTCGCGGTTTGAGGGTGGCCGTTGCCGTTGCCGTTCGTAATGGGAAACTTTTTCCTTCTTACCATTTTTCCCCTGTAATAGATATTTCCGTTACGTTAAGTCACGCAAAGTGTTGTGAAAATTTGTTGAAAATTGCTTTACTGGTGGTGAATAATTAAGGCATGAGGGAGTACAAGCTCATAGCAAGGATTGCTCCTGGAAATTTCTTAGAAAAATAAATCATGTAACTGAAGGAATTTTCGTTTATTTATTCAATTCCATCAATGATTTCTGCTTTTATATCCCTCAGACATATCCTCTTTTTCAGCTATTATTTCGAGGAACTTCTTCCTTCTTTATTTACGTACAAAAATGCAAATCATTTCCCATACTCCCCAAACGTTTCCGTATTATCAACCATTAAATGGTCAATTGAATTCCGAATTTCGGCAGTTAAATGTCTGCTTTCAAATACACAAAACTTTTTGGTTTGATTAATTGCATTTATGATGGAAGACTGGTGTATATAGTTAAGAGTCATGCTGGAGTGGTGTTCCCTTTTTTTGTTTGGGAATTCAACTATCTGTGTCTAACGAGATTCACAATTGACTGACTCTCTTCGTGGTAATTTTTCATTTGAATATTTGTCTTGTGAGCTGCTTTGATTTAATTATATGGAAGTAGGTCTCATTACACGCTTTTTTTAGTTTGGCTAATTTGAATATGGGTGTAGGGGAAAGGTGTAATGTATTAATAATGATCTTGTCATTAGTTAATTGTAAGAAAAACTACAGAAAATCATTGCAAACAACTAAAATATAATAACAAAACATATAAGAGCGTTTAATATATTTATTATCTATTCTTTTATTATTTGTAAGTACTTAACAAAATGTATACTTTGCCTATAAAGCATTACATTTGTTTAATATTATCCTAAAGTCCATAACTTTTTCATTTATCCATTAATATATTTTTTATAATTTTCATTTAATCTTCAATATATATTTTCCCTTCCTCCCAACCTCTAGTAATTTTTATATATTTTCTGCCCCTTCTCATAGATTAACAAAACCATATAAGCCGACAGTCCTTCGGTTCCCAAAGTCATTCCATCACCATCAGCCAACTTCGAACACACCCAGATGACACATATCGAATCACCTACGAGTTGTATAACCTATGCATTCCTTACCCACATATTTACTTAGCAAATTAACTAAAAAGCAAATGGGATAAACGAGTTCTCTGGCCGCGGAGGGCGGCGATTAATGGGAGTGCGAGATCTGAAATTGAAATTCAATATGATGAGCGAAGCAAATAAAATGGATACCCGGGCGACTACAATTCGAATACAAATAAATTGGAATGCGATAAACGCGTTGCAATCAAAGGTGGAAACAAAAAGAAAGAAAAACCACACCCCTAGATGGAGATCCCTATACCAAATTTTTCACCCGTAGCAGGTCCTGGCCATGCGATACTTTGTGACAATTAATACGCTAAACGATGGATGAAATGCCAGGCCAAAGGAAGGATTGCACTGGAAAATAATTCAAAGGTTTGTATTTTTATCAGATATTTTTAATTATATTTAGTTCCCATTAAAAGTATTAGAATTAAAGTTGAAAGGCATTGTTTTTCGTAAACAAAAATAAAGAGATGACTAAATATTGAATATAAATAATTATTAATAATCTTTACGAGACTGGGAACTAAGTAAAAATATTTAAAAAATAAATCTAATATTACTAGCACTTTAATTTATAAGCTAAGTAAACTTAAATTTTCAAATAACTTCAATTTTCTGTGTATTCAAGCCGGATATTGGTTACATTTTGATTTCCCTAAAAAGTACATTTATATCCGAATTTTTCTTAGTGCACATACAAGGACAAAAGTTCTCACCGGACTGGTTGGGATATCAGAAAGCGGTAGGGGGCTAAAAAAAAATAATGGCCGGGGTAAGGAGCACGCCTAGCAGGCTCAAAATTGCCGCAGGACACGCGTCGCGCTCGTTTGCGCAACTAAACTGAAATTAGCCGGTAAACGATGCGACTCCACCCCCTCCAGGCGACTGATAAAAAACAGATAAAAAATGAAACTTAACGCGGGCACCAACAACAAAAAAGCAATAGGAAAGAAGGAAAGGGGATGGGCAGAAAAGCAACCGCACGGCGACCACAAGAACGCATCGATAATGACAGTAATAAGGATTCAATGATTGTCGTGGATTTTGTTTTATTCTATTTTTTACCGACTAGCGCCACCCTTTTTTCTACTTCGCTCTCTTACTCGGCTTTTTGATAGGGCGCCCATTCAGGGTTGCTTTCGATCCGAATCCGGATCGCAGGCAGGGTCATCCCCGATTTTTTTGGATTTGATGTGCATTTTGCATGAAAGTTTCACGGTGATGATGACGAAATTTGTCAAAGAACCAAGCTTCCACCCTCTTGGGAATATACTAATTCTTTTTTGCCAAACGCATGTTCAAAATGCAAATCATTTTTTTGGCAGATTTTTATGGCCAGTCATAGTTATTATAATGTGAAATTAATTCTATGGGAAAACTACAAAGCAAATCGTGCGAATAAAAAAGAGAATAAATACGATATTTTGCAGACCAGAAATAGTATTTTTGAAGTCAAGAAAGAAAGAATAATGAAAATTTATAGGTTATTATAAGTTTTAATTTTCTGACTGAATTTTTTAATCTTTCAAACTAAATATTACCAAAAACGGATCCTAGTTCACCCAATAAATTGCATATTTAATAGTTTATTTCATTTAACATAAAATAATCTACTATCTTAATACCTTTTTAATGAGCTTCAACATTACCCCATAATTATATTTATCTGTGCGAATCAATGTTAATTTATTATTAATTTTCATGTTCCCATGTTGCACACTCTGATCGACCTGCCCATAATATGATAATCATTGCATTTTAAATGCATTTTATGTAATTATTTGTCTTTCATTAAGTTGAGCAAACATTACAAGATAAACGGCCAACAAGTGACCAAGGAGCCAGCAGGAAGGCTGGGGATCTCAGGAAACGGAGAGACACGGAGACAAGACCACAAGACGCGTCATTAGAAACCATCGCAGGCAGGCAGGAGCGGCAGCAAAATTGCATATCGAACGCTTGAAACGCATAAATTAAGATCCCGACCAGTCCCCAGTCCCCAGTCTCTCCGGTGAGCAAAAAGTGGCAAAAACCCAGCAGAATGCAGATACCAGATACAGGAGGAGAGCCGCTGCTCTGATGCTCCGATGGCCATCATCATTCTCGGATGGACATATCCACCTCTTGTCGCCGGATGATGAGACTCACGGCTGGACTACCGGACGAGTGCCACCAGAGTGCAGTTTGTCATTGTGACTTCGGGATACAAGTTGTCGATTTTAGTAGCAACAGGAGTCTATTAGCTAGGTAGATACTTTCAGAGAGGCACTTTTAACATTAAATTAAATTTATTGTAAGTTTAAAAAAAAAAAAAATAATTGGGGTTTCAATGAGTTTATATTATTGTCTTAAAAAATATTGACGATTTAGTATTATCCTTTGAGTTTAGAGACTAAAGGTTTAGGCTTTTAACTCTTTTGTATGTTAAAGAAACCTAGGAAGGTTATTTAGTTAAATTAAAAAATCATGTTCTATGCCGTCCATAACCTTATAAAAATCGTTATCTTTACTGCAACAAATAATGATTCCAATGTGATTTTAAATACATTTTTGTACACTCAAATCTTAAAGATCTTTCTTTTTCCTTAAAGAGTATCGCAAATATATTATCCCATATTCTGTCGGCCATCACCTGCAATGTAAATTCGGCCTCTGTTGCCTGTGTGTTGGAACTTAAGTTCGTTTTTTTCTGGCACCCCGAGAGCCTTGCATATTTATGTCTCCGCCGATGGAAGGATGGTTGGATCGGCATCGGCATCGTCATCGTCATCAAAATCGTATGGAGGCCCTAACCCGACTCCATCTTGTACAGCTTCGATGCATGCAAAAGGCGACAGGGCAGGAAAAAAACTTGATTGATTGGCCTGCCAGTGGCGACAGTTGGTTAAGGGGGCTAAGGGCGACTAAAAAAAAAAGAGAATGCAAAACTCTCGGGGAACTATAGAAAATGGCGGTTGACTTATGGGGAAAAAACTTACTCAAACTGGACTGCACTTGGACTTTGACTTTGACTCCGTGTTCTAGCACATGTAATATATTCGTATCGATTCTTAATTTTTTTCTACGAGAAATCGTCGCTACACTTCCAGGAATTTCAATATTTGTTATTTATATCAGCGAAGAGGGAAAGAGTGGAGATAAGCGGTCGCGACATCGTCACCTGTGTGAAAGGTGCTCGGCGCAAATATCATAAACAAATATATAGGGGGGGAAAAAATAACAACAAAAATTTAAAGGCAACAACAAGAAGAGTGGATATTTGTTTATACATCGATAGCAATTACAATCGCTCTGTCTCGCTCCGTTCCGGAAATTTATTAATTGCTTGTTCCCTGCTCCTCCCCCTGCCGATCCAATTTGAATTGAATTACGCACCCGATTATTGTGTGCATTATCAGTCCGTCGGCCTGATAGTCCGCGAGTATTTATTTAGGCCATGACAGGTCTCTGGTCTGTCCACCTCACTTCCAGACGATTTTTTAATGAAATTGTGTTTTTTAGCTATCACACGTAATCGGTCATTCCTGGTTGTATCTGTATCGGTATAGTTTCTACCGATATTGGGAGCTGTGCATGAAATTTAAATTCTTAAAAATTTGTCTGACGGCTTGAGATAAGAATTGAACGATGGTTATGAGTGAACAACCGAATTTCTATGGTTATTTTCTATTTTGCTTATCGTACATTGGGTTTTGTCATATTTTTGGAATATTATTCATTGGTAACGGGGTTCATTTTGAAATGATAAGTGGAGGTCGTTCAAGAAGTGTTAAACAAATTTAAGGAATAACTTTTAATTCGATTTTATTACTTGTTTATGATTATTTAAATTTAATTCTAATAAAAGTACATTTATTATATTACTGAAAAATCTATATTTTATCCTAGTTTATTCCTTTACCTTTAATATAAATTAATTTTTTCTTTACGCTTTCTTCGGACACTTTATTATTGTAATTTAATTTACATTTTAAAAATACTTAAAAATAACTATTTTAAGCATTCCTTTTCCCTACTATTTTTTAATTGCATTAATTTATTTATCTGCACCCCCGCACACTTTCTGTTTGATATACAATTTTATTTAAATGACCCTCATAACAATTATGCATTCAATTGAGGGCCGAGCCAAGTATCCGCAGCCAATTAATTAATTAAAGCGCTGATCAGCCCACGCCGTCTAGATCTGCCCATTGAGTGGTTAGTTTTTGTTTGTTTGTTTGTTTTTTTACATAAAACAAAATGCAATGAGAATTTATGGCCCCTGAGAGATGGGTCGATGTGTCGATGTCAACGCAAAATTTGTCAAAGCAAATCGATGGCCACTAGGCGCCCCTCTTGGATCGCTCCATTTCTCAGGCCGGTTAATTGTGACTGACGCCCAGATGTGAATTACCAAAGGCGGCCACCCGCCCGTCCGTCCGACGACATTTTTCCTGGGGTAAAGGCGACCTGCGGAGTGCGACGGTCTGACTCGAAATCGATACGGAACACAAGTCGGCTGTTGTTTTGCTAATTATTCAATTGAAGAACGTTTAATTTATTTCAATATAATCGAATTGAAAGATCGCCGAGAACAAGCCTCGGCCAGATGGTGATAAGGAGGAGGAGGAATAGGCTTCGGAGCTGGGGATAAAGTCAGGGAAGGAGTTAAGCTGGGGAAAACAGAAGGCCAGAGCGTGGCTCCCACGGAAGTCAAGCAAATTAATTTAAGGTTTAATTGGTGAAATCGAAAACGAAAAGGGGGAAGTCAGGGGGGTACGAGAAGGGGGCTTAAAGAATTATATAAAATAATTTAGAGAGTACTTTGAAGTATTTTTTGTATGTTATAGGTTAGGGTATAAATATAAAAAATTGCAAAAAAACAACATGGAAATTTAAAATTGGAACTAAAATTAAAATTTATTGTTTTTGGTGCCAATGTTTTTGTGTTTTTTGTATATTTTCTTAATTTTTAAAGTTTATACAATTTCTAAAATTCTCTTTAATTTAAAAACCCCATTTAGAACCCCCTTTTTCACGTCTCTGCCTCTGGCGCCTCAATTATTGTCGCCCTTACATTGACTGCAAAAGATGCCGCCCACTTGAAAGACAGCGGAATTTAAATTTGATTAAAAGCGGAAAATGTAATTGCAAAAACTGGAGTTAACTTTAATTAAATTTTCTTTCGATTTTGATGGGAAACGTTTCAACAACTTCGGCTGGGAATAAGAGAGGTCAAAAGCGTATTAAATTGAGGCTTTGAAAGCGGTCTTAATTTTGTTAATACGGAGATAAAAGCATGTTAAACAAAGCACCTTATGGCAAAGCAAATGGCCATAAGGTTAGCGAATGGTTGGCGATTAACGAATCATTTTAATGAGCGACAACATTACGCATAAATTAATTAACTGCCCCGCTCCCATTCGCGGTGACAATGAAAGCCCGAAGTCAAATCGTAAATGTTTTTCGTTATTAATACGTTATTGGTCGCTCGGTCGGTCGGTCGCTCACTTGATATGCACTTGATACTATGTATCACTAATGTATTTACGATCGCCACAAATGTGTCAGTGGCAATGAGGCAAAAGCCGTAACACGGCCACACACAACATGACACAAAAATTTAATAACAGCAACGATTTCATTGTATCTTGAGTGTCTCTCCGTGTACCCTCCCCTCGGCGATATCTGCTTGAGCTTGAGGTGAAGTCATTAAATTTACAATAATGCGCACAATAACTAAAAGCGTATTAAAAGTCAAACGAAAGATAGAAAAAAAATAGACTAAAGCTGGCCCCAGACGATATCATCGTCGTCACCCCACCGAAAAAAACAGAACGATAATTGAAATGGAAAAGATGTCACCTCTGTTATGGCGATGATAACACGAGAACAGAAATATTTTCAATAGAATTTGGGTGTTAGAGATGGGAGAAAATAAAGGTGATTACTTTTATTATATATTATATTAAGTATATGGAACTTTAATCATGGATTCCCACTGCAGAGTCTAAAAACCTTTAAGGAGTTGCCACGTTTATTTTATTTTTAGAAAACTTTATATGCAAAAAATTAAGTTTTTGATTCGATTTTCAAGTTAAAAAATATAGTTTTTAAGGTAGTAATCAGTTTCTAAAAAAGCTAAGATATCGTATAAAATTGTAAAGATAGCCTAACTTATATATAAAAGTTCTTTCTTAAACTAATAATTTATAATTTATCTCCTCTGTAAATATTTCCACTAAAAGTAGTTAAATGTGAAAAAAAATATACCAAAAGGTATTAAAAACACAAGAAATCATAATACAACCTCCAACAAAATTACAAAAAATTAATATAACCTTCTCCTCTCTAATTAAAAAACTCCAACCCATCGATAAGCATTTCAAAACGCAGCCATAATTATTTCCTTTTAATTCAATTACGTCGAACAAAACTTTTTGGTAAGAAATTATTTGATTTTGTGAAAATTAGAATTGTTAAAATTGTAGGTAAACAAAGATTGGTAAATGCCAGGCAGCGATCAGTGAACATAAATTCATTAATAACAAGCAAGTCAGATACTTCTTTCTTTGTATTTTTTTCACGACTCGCTGAGGTTTATCAGTAAATTAAACGGTGATAAACCGAATTGGAATGCGGTTAATTTGTTAAAGGCTTCTTACGCATGTTAATTCTGGCTAATCAGGAAAATAAAAAAGTAAGACCCAGCAAAAAAAGGCAGCGAAGTGCAAAAAGTGAGTAGAAAAAATCATTTCCGATACACGTGATCATCGCATATTTATCGCCAGATCGCCAGCATAGGCCAGCATCTACCGAGAGCTCTGGTCTAGGCCATTAACAGGCCAAAAACTTGGCCCGTAATGAGGCCAGAGATAGCAGAGATACAAGATCTGGTCGAGAGTGGGAGTGGGAGTGCAGGAGCGATCCCAGATGGGCCACCTTGATATGGAAAGCACTCAAAACTGAACAGCACTTGCCCGCGTCTATGCAGAGCAGGATCCGGATCCTATGGTTGCCTTTCGAAGCTCATCCTCATCCTCAACCACATCTCGGTGGAGCTCAGAGATCAGTATCTGGAGTGGAGTACGCGAAACGCGTGCACGAGCTGTCAAATGGCTTAAACTCGTACCGAAACTTTTTCACCATCGTGCACTCATTATGATTATGACTCGCTTCATTGTCTTTTTTGTGGCTTTTTTCTTGGGTGTAAGAAGTGGTGCAAGGAAGGCGCTTCAGCACTTCAGATGGAGCTTAAATTTGTATAAAAAAAGTTAAGTATTTAAGTAGTAAGCAGAATTCTAGTGTAAATTTTCTTACAACGGAATTAGTATAAAATCAGTCAGTAAATATTCCCTTAAAAAAAAAAATCACTTATATAGCTAAAAATATCTGCCAAGATATCCCAGCCTATCCCAGCCAAGAATCCCTTTTAGCAGAGCCAATGAAAATAACTTTTAGTTAATTATCCCGAATAATTCACTGCATATCTCTGATAATTTTCATAAATTCTATGGCAATCGTCTAGCATTTTGAGCTGACAACTAATTGGCCCGGTCCACCAACCTCCCTCCAATTAATAAGGATTCTTACCTGAAGCAGAACCTGAACCTAAACCACAACCAGAACCTCAGCCGAAAAGCAAAGAAGAAGGCGCAGACAAAGTACGAGTATAAAAATGCTTTACAAGTACACAAAAGTGTCATTCCATCACTCACTTAAAGTATTCATCCATTAATTGCCCGAAAGCCATTGCAGAGCGGCGAAGGACCAGGATGAGGACGAAGACATGTCGATGTCGCCACCAACTGACGCCAGACGAGGACGTTGTCCAAGTCGGTCCCACTTTCAAGTTCGAGGCGGCAGCCATAATGCAAAGAGGAGCTGAGCAAGCTCCAAAGGCAATTACCATGAGTTGGAGCTGCAAGTTGCCGGAATGGAGCTGGAGATGGACCCTGAGCTTGGACTTTGAGAGGATGGGGCAGGGCAGAGCAGAGCAGAGCAGAGAGTCGGAGATTTAAATCAGACTTGCGACTGCTTTTTGTGCTACTGCCACCTGATGGGGATGGAAGCGTGACTCGAGGAGTCTTTGAAGAAGAGAAGGAAAACTATCTTCTTAAAATTAATTTCAAAAAATTATCATAGCTATAATTAATATTTTCTTACTTAAGTTAAATATTTAATAAGATATTTTTTAAATTATATTTCATCAAAACACATTACTGAAGATATTAAATAATTATATTTTTTTTTCACCCATATTTTTAAGGATATAAACTCACCTGTTTAGTACTCTATGACTTCAAGTAAATCTTCAATGTTCCAAAAAATCCCAAGTGTAAAACATCGATATTCCCTATATCCTTTCAATCACAATCTCCTCCCTATAGTGGACACTTGACGGCCAGCGACGTTGACATCTCGACTGGACTTGGACTGGGATCGTCTCTCTTTCTCTTACGCTTTATCCCTCCACCGACTGGTGATATTCAAAGTAATTGCTTGAAAAATGCAATAAAAATGTACAAACAACAAGAAGCTGGCAAAAAAAATAAATAAATAAAGGAAGACCGAAAGAAGGAAGATGGTGGAATCTGGCTGGGAACGCCTGAGTATGTGAAAAAGTACAATTGTTATGGTGGCATAAAACTCTATATAAGTGGACGCCGGGACCTTTGGACAGCGGAGAGCCTCAACGGCAAGATGCCGACCGATGACGATCCCCATAAGACGACAGCTGAAGACTTTGACAGGGTCCAACTCTGGCCAAGGGATACGAGGACGAGGACGAGGACATCGGGGCCAATGGCGCGCAGTGATTGGATGCATATCAAAGTAGACAGCGCGGAACAATGAAAGGCTGCATTCGTGGATGGAGTTGGAGATGGAGATGGAGCACTCACTCCTCCTCTTCTCAACTCTTTCTGAATGCTCCCGGATCCTCTCCTATTCCTCTCAACACTGCGTTATCCCTAAGCCCGAGCCATGTTTATTTGGGTAACGCCTCTGACTTGGTCGGTGATGAATGTGGCTGCTGTGATTCGTCCACAGAAAAATGAAAGCAGGGAAGTATTATTTTTATATATATAAATAATATTTGAAGCCTTGTTCCATGCATATTTATTGATGTATTTTTGGAATTAAGAGGATACTGAACCCCTGGATTTTCTTGACCCCAAAGCTGCCATTTGATCTCTTTCTCACTTCACACCTGAGGCAATTGCCAAATTACCAAAGCCATATCCATTACATTATCCATTATAACCGATTATCACTTGACCTCAAAGGATTCCCAATAACTCTAAAAGCAAAGGGTCAAATTAACTCTAACCAGACGGTTTACATAACCCAGGACATTTGCCAAATCGGGTTCAGTCAATGAACCCCAAGGATTGGGTGCCCAGAGACACGGAGAGTCAGATACAGATACAGAGCGCAGAGTAAGTGAGTGCTAAATACCCGTACTTGCCGTTTTATGAGCCAGCGGAAAAAAGTGAAAACTGACTGCGAAAAAAAAAGGCAAACACAATACAATTGGACACAGTCGGCGGCCAAGACAAGACGCAGGAGTCAAGGACATGCCACAAATCCAGCCGGAGAAGGTCAATGGAAGAAGCAGCCGCAGTGCAAGTGAAAATTCGCGCGAAAAAAAAGAAACCAAATAATCAAGTTTTGCAGCGAAAGTGAGATAAAAAGAAGTTGGTGGCCTTAAGGGGGCGTGGCAAAGGGGGTGGCAAAGGGGTGGCAAAGGTCACTGAAAAAGGGGTGGCACGTTATCGAAGTTTGAGCTTGTTTCGGTAAATATCTTTCGGTTTTCAGTGGCTTTGCTTAGGGCCTAAAGCCATTTGCCGACGGCATTTGGGAAATTCGGTTGTGGCAAACGAGTGTAAACCACAAAGAACTTAAAGTCTAATAAATTTTAAATTTGGTTTTTAAAAAAGCAGGTTTCGTATTATTTATATTTTAAGTATTCCATCAAACTTACTAAACTTTGTAGTAATTTTCTTACAGAAATACTTAAGATACAACATATACCTTTATAACTAAATAAGATTTTTAGGAGTATGAAATTTTTAATGCAAAATTAACAATATTTTGTTATTTAACTATTTTATAAAATGATTAACTAATGCCAAAGTTAAAGTACTTTTTGGTTATATATTTTTTGTATATTGAATTTTATATTACTTATAATGAAAATACAGACAGAAATTGGTAAATCAACGAAAATTCTATTTCCTATCCCTGTTTAAATGATTAAGCTTGAAATCTATCTAAATTAAGGTAATTTTATTACCAAATAAGAGAAAATAATCTTCCAAATATTCTACTAATATTTCTTGTACCGAATCTAGATTTTTTTCTCCAACTTCTTCTCTTGGCTAAGCCTCCTCCAATTTTAATTAACCCAACTCCGATCAACTTTATCCCAAAGCGCATTCTAATCAAAAATTATTAGGTGCGTGTCCAGTGAGAGAGCATGAATGAATGAGTATGAATTAAAAAAAAGAGGCACAAAAAATGATACTGCACACACGCAAAGGAGTTGAGGGAGTTTTTGCTTATTTTTTTTATATTTTTTTTTATTTTGTTGCGGGAGGAAAAGAGTTTTCGCGTCTTGAAGGCGACGGTCGCGCGCATGACTCGTAAATAAAATTGTAGCCACAAGCAAAGAACTGATCGTAGCCAAAAGATGCACTGAAAAATATAGAGAAAAATATAGAAAACATAAATATAGAAAAATATAAATATATAATAAGTTTCATAGCAAAGGCTTAACCAAATTTTTGAGGAGATATCAAGTTACATAAATAATCTATAAAGAATATTCGCAGTTTTAGGTGCTATATATAAATAAATCAATTTAAACCTTTATTAGATTTTTATTTTAGTTTTCCTTTATATAATAAAAATATAAATTACATATTTTCTTTAAATTCTCAATTTTCCTGAGTGAAACTCTTAATCTAAGAAGCCTGAACCCCAGCCAAGCGGAAGCCAACGAAGATCGGACCGCACAGCAGCCGGCGGATTGGGCAAGGTTAGGATCTCTCTGGCTCGGCTTGGGCCCGCAGTAAATTGCCGGACTCCGTTTGGGGCTTATTTTTTCGGGGCCTTATCAGATCTCTGGGAGGCTGCCTTGGACCGAGGTCCGCCAGATGGGCTGGCAAGTGCTCCCGATCCGCGGGGAAGACGCTGCCTGGACTGGATCTCGGTGTGTGGGAGCTGCTACGTAGCCATTTACACGTGTGCATCCGCCGGCTGGCTACCTCTGCGGCCCTCTGTGCGTGTTCCTTAATATTTAAAAATCGCAAAAAGTTAATTGCGAAAGATTTTCGCTTGGCTCTTTCATTTCGGTTTGGTTTCCCTTTTTTCGCCGTTGCGTGTGCAATGGATAAATGATAGTGATAAGAAAGGCTGCTCAGAGGGTTAAGCGCGCTTAAGCTTTAAGTTTTAAATAAGGAAAATCTTTTTAAGGCTAAGGGACATCTTTTAAAGGTTTTAAATTTCTATTACATATAAATTTAGTAGATTTTTGAGCCCAACTAAAATCATTTAGATCAAAGCTAATCTCAAACTGTTGATAGTGTTGCCCTCCTTTGGTTAAGCCACATGGCCCTAAGCAGCACAAACAAAAAAACGATAACAAGACAACAAAAACGAGGTAAATATAAAAATAAATAAACTAAAGTGAAGTGAACTAAAAGGAAAGACCTGGGCTGTGCAGGAGGTGGATAAGGAAGAGGACTGAAGATGGAGGGCATGAGGACCTACTCCCTCCGGCGGAGGTTACTGCCACACCATGGATAGTGGTAAGTGCCGGGCTAAATGGCTTCCCCATTAAGGCTCATTTGAAATCAGACACGTCCGATTAAAATCTCATTTCTCACCTTGTGGTCCGTTTCGACTGCAGCTCAAATTGGAGTTGGGCTCAAGCTCAAGCCGAAGCTAAGGCCAAAGCTGGGACTGCCACTTCGAGGTGGATGCACTTCAAAAAGATCTGCATAACTCTAAGGATATTTCTGATCAGTTTTAGATAAATAAAATAATAAGAATAATAATAAAAATATATTTTTAAGGAACGTTTCAATTTAAAAAATAAAATATTAAACGTTTTTAGTGATTACTTATTAAAGTTCAATATTCAAGCATGTTTTGTATATCCTTGTATAGCCTTAATAAATATATTCACTTCGAAAATCTACAAATATTTCTTTAAGAATTCCCTTTTCTTTATTTTCTTTTTAAATCCGTAAAAGATATACATTTTCCCCAAGTGTTCTTTCGGCAGACTGGCAGTCAGTGGAATAGGGAAAGGTACAGACAAAAAACAGCTGCAGAAAAATCATATTTAGCTTCCCCCAGCAAAAGCCAACACAACTTTAACTTCCAGCTTGGCTACCAAGGTGGCCACCGCAGCAGCCACCAGCAGCCATTGATATGCTGCGATAGAGAGGGAGACGGGCCCAAGGTATTTCCCAAACATCCCGAAGGCAGTCACTATTTCACGCCTTTTTGCCACTTATTAAAATAGGCAAAATGTCTATTAGCTGCTGGCTCACAGGCCACAAACCAGACCCAGCTCCATGTGGGTGGCTGGAGGAAGAAAAAAAAGAAACCAGTATCGAACAGAGACTGGTAACGTGTCATGATGCCAGCTTCGATTCTCATAATCACATTCTGGCCCTGACTCTCTGGGTGACTTGCCTCTAGATGGGGATCATTGTGAGCTGGATTTCTATATCTGTGATGAGATACCAAGGGCAAGTGGAGAGGTTGCTTAGAGTTAGAAAAGGAGCTGGGGAATAGAGTAAAATTTAAGTATTTAATATAAAGTTATATGAACTTGATTAAATAAAATCCAATTGTATTTAGTCCCTATCACCACATATTCTCCCACTCCTTTGAACCATTAAAAAACCTTAATAATTTTCCTTGGCTTGTGCATCGCGATAAGCACGCAAAATCCTCTACACAGACACCTTTGGAGTTTTTTTATGTAGTTGGTCCTTTTTGAGGAGAGCCACCCATATTCCGCAATGAATCGGATCGACCGTGTTGTCCCCTTTGGGCTATTTAAGCAAATGATCAGCGGGCACAGGGCCAAGCTGCCGACACGCAACGAGGAGGAAGACCACTCCCTTCCCGCAAGTCCTCGGCCAAGTGTGAATTGTTTCGTGCCCAGAGCAAAGTTGGCCAGATAAGTTGCAGGTAAGACCAAACAAAAAAGAAGGCCTTAACTTTGAAAATGCTAGCAGACTGATGTGTTCTCTAAAATAAAATGGAATACTTTCTATGGTAGTTTGTTGAGATTTTTAAAGCAAAAATCAAAGGAATTGATTAACGATTAGACTGAATAATCTTTCATAATTAAATTTATAAGGTAAAGCCTTTTAATAATTTTTAATATTTAATACTTTTGTTAATGCAAACATTAAGCTATTTCAATATACTAATAAATCTGTTCCTAAATAAATGGATACTCCCGAAAATCACTGCAAAACACTGTTTTATTTATCTGTCACATTTTATTTTATATTTAAATATTTTATTTTGTATCTTTATTTATTTCCCACCATTTCCAATACCCTTCTAGTGAGGGAATAAAGATTTGGTTTAACTTGCAGCTGCTTCGGTGCAGGCTTTTTGCATATGAAGCTGAGAAGCCGAGAAGCTGAGAAACTGGGGAAACGCGAACCCGGCGACGAGGGAAACTGGCGAATTCTCTTGTGGTCCCTGGGCTGGCGTGCAAATTCTTGACGTTTTTTCCCACATTAAGTGCATTGTTTCGGGGGCTACCGGTCTTGAATGTGGATCGCTCTTAGGGCAGCTGCGAGATCTGGCTCCATGCAAAACAGCTTGTTAAGCACTTGTGCCTCCTCCAACAGAATAAATACAAAAAACAAAGGCAAAGGCAACACAGCAAGGTATGAACATAGTGTGTGCGCCCGACTTTTGGCTTGTGGACCTCTTTAAAGGGGGCCTGGTTCTTTAGTTCTTGGGGCTTATTAAGCAAAGCGGAAAAAAAAACAGAGCCAAGAGAATGGCTTATAAAAAAATAAAGGTAGCAATTTCCGCGCTTAACCCGATCACGCATTATTATCATAATCAGTTTGGACAAGGCGGAGTTGCACTCGCGGGCCATCATTATCATTATCGCTATCAAACTATCACACGAAGGAGATTTTTACGCAGAGATAGGTTAAGTTAAGATCAGAGGAATGAACTTTAGTGGAAGAATAAAGGTTGCAGTAAAGGAATATTTATATGACGGAAGCATAGATATAAGTGAAAATATGTTTGGGTAATAAGGTTACATATACCTTAAAATACCTTTTAATTATCTAACCAAAAATGTATAGAGGAGAAATTACAAATTTCGAAGCAGAACAGAATATTTTCAGAGGCTTGGAAAAAAAAAGATATATGATTTTCCCAGCCAAGTCCCTCAATTACATGTTCTCAAGAAATAAGGATAATTTTCTTTCCTTTGAATTTATCCCCACCTATACCCCTTAAACATATATAAAATTTTAAGTCGTTTGCCAACCTAAAACACGAAAAGCACATTACTCATACGCCCTGTGGCGGCCTTCTGTTCGACGAAATGAAATTTCTTTCTCATATTCCATGTAAAGAAACGAGAAGCAACTACAAAATGAACTCGAGCACACACACTTCACTTGAGAATTCAATAAAAAAAATGCCAAGAAATTGATCAAAATTGAAAATGGCCAATCGCTTTGACCTCCACCCGAATCCCTCTGCCCCATCGTAAACAAATAACGAAAAGTTTTTGCTGCCCGTTCGGGCTCATAAATATTTAAAAATTAATTTCCCAATATGTTGAGAGACCTATGTGTGTGTGTGTACGATGGCCTGCAAGCAATTTTTCAATTTCATACTTAATTTTATGGCATAAATGCCAAAGTTTTATATAAGAGAGAGAGGAAATATTTGACTTACATAAGCTGCCATCATATTTCATAGTTCCATATGTGGAGCTTGCATGTAAGTAGAGGGGCGCTCCAAGGTGCAAAACCTGGGAGCCATCGTAATTATATACGACCTCCCACTTCAGGCCAAGGGAAACGCCTTTTATATTCTAAAAACTTGCACACACATGCATGACCCCCAGGGAACTGTTGTGTTTAAAATAATAGTAATATTTAATATATTTTAAAAATATATTTAAAGTTATTTATAAGCAAAAAACTATTTAACATATACTTACGATTTGTTTTAACAGAGTTTGTGAAATGTATTTCTTATTAAATATTTATGACATGTAATAATTAACTTGATTGTCTTATATTAATATAAATTAACTAATAAATAATATTTCCTAGTTTTAAATTAGTTCTTCGTCCTACTTCGAACGCCCTTAAACGTGAAAGGCAGTAAAAAAGAATGAGAAACTGGGTGGAAATGAAAAGCACCCGAGGTTGGCACCCAAGAAATACCTTTCATATGTAGCACTTTGCTCCACAGTTATCGTATTTTATGTGCCAGTGCTTCGTTGTCCGGGTCCTTTTGGTCCTTTTTTTTCGGTTGCTGCCGTGCTCCATCCTCCTTCTTTTCCACCCCCCTTTCCGCCCCAGGTCATGTAGTTTTGCAACATTTTCTGCACATTTGTGCCGTTTTTCATGTTCCATGCTCTCATGTGCACCAGCCAGGATATGAAAATTTTCCAAGCGCCATGAACGAGTCCTGCGGAGTGCCTGCATCTGTGTGTGTGCGAGTGTGCGAGCAAGACAGCGAGGCCGAGTGCCTGGGCGAAGGAAGGAGAAAGACTAAGTGCATCTGTGTGCGCATTCAAGTTGGGAAAATTGTGCACTTACATTATCATAATGGAAATGCTTTTGACTTGAGTGACCAGGGTTGTCAGGAAGAGAAAAAAGTAAAATAAAGGAATATACATAGAATTAAGATTACAAAATTTTGTAAAAGCTTGAGACTAATTATGTGTCATTTATTGTTATAATTTTTAACAAATTTGTAAGTTAAAATTAAGTCAAAGGTTAATTTAAATCAAATGATTTTTATTCCAAATTATTTAACGCACATTGCAGAAGAGAGAATCATGATAATCTATAAATAACACATTTTCTGTTAATATTAATTTTTAATAATACGTTTTAAATGGCATAGAACAATATATCAAATCCCGAGATTCAGGCACACACCCCTTAACTTACTTAATCCATATTATTTATTTTTTTTATAAATATATTATTAAAGATTTTCCTATAAAATTGTTTGAGAAAATTATTTAACGTGTCTGAGCTAAATGCACACGATTTTCAACCTTAAACAATTAAAGTTTACATTTAAAAATAAACATTGGCCAAAAGTAAGCTCCTCAGAAACTTTCTTATAGCTGGCAACCCTGTTTTAAGCACCTCTATCCTGCAACTCTGTACGTAAATGCGAGCGAAGCCAACTGTGCCATGCATCCCTCCTCCTCGTTCCAATCCCCCAGATATATATATCTATATACATATTTGTATATATATCACCCTCTCTCCCCCCTATTTCGAAGCCCTAGGCAGCCATTGTATTCTGATTGTGCGCCTTACGGCCCAGGACTCCTCCAGGACATCCAAGTAGCAGAGTCTGTGTGTGTGCGAGCATGGAGAGATGGAAAAATATTATTTTTCATAAATTTTAAAATATACCAGAGCGAGAGGGAGCGAGCGTATAGCGTGTGTGTGTGTGCGAGCTTCTTTTGTCCTGCTCCTGCTCCTGCTCCTGCTCCTGCTGTGTATAACGGTAAATGGCAGCCGTACACACAAGGATATATGTACGGGCTGGGACTGTATACACATCGAAGGCAAAGTAGAGGAAAATGTATGCAACATTTTACAATGCAAAAGCCATTTACCCGGGAAACTCATGGCAAAAGAAAAGCCAAAGGGAGATGGAAAATGGCGCGAGAGAGAGAGAAGGCAGGAGCGAGCGCCCTGCCCTGTATATGAAAAATGAAAAGTCACATCGGTAAAACGGAAAATGAGAAAAGCCTTAGGAATATTTCTCCTCCTTTGTTTGCCCCTCTATATACATATATGCAGGATATACATACATGTGCCCACCCACGAAAATACTTGTATATTATGGGAAACTTTCAACTTTTATGTCGCCTCTGTGGGTAATGTAAATAAAAAGAGACAGGAAGTGTTTGCAAAAAAAGGAAAAGTGCAAAATTCTAAAAAGTTTCCATGGAATCCGGAGGGGAGTCCAGAGCGTGGATGATATGGCAGGAACCATAACTTAGGCAACCGTCAGCTTAGCTTTGTTGGTTGGTCCTTCGGTCTATGGTCCTTAGGTGCTCGCCCTTCAATCTAAAAAATTAGGGTGGAAAGGGCGACATTTTCAAGTTTTATGGGGCGTATACGGAATGTTTTGGGGTATAAAATGTGATGGTTACACTCAGAGGGGGTTGGGTAGTTCTTTTATAGTGTGGGCGTTATGCTCTGCATATAGGCAAATGATAAGAAAGCAAGTTAAGTAAATAGAAATGGAAATCTTTTTTAATATTTTCTAGATTTCATATGTAAAATGGATAATAAAAGGTTTATTTATGGAGAGGACTAACAGTATTTTATTTTAAAATTAAACTAAAAGAAACTACCAACTTAAACCGCTAAGATAAATTATTTTACATAAAAAATGATATAAAATAAATACTTATATTTGTTTTACAATATATTATATCTTCCAAGCCAAGATTATTTAGTTAATTTTATAAATCTTTACGATTTCTGGTTTATTATTGAATGATTTATTAATAACAAATTTTCAATAAAATATTATCAAAGTCTGTATGCTCAAATCTCAGTATATGGACGAAGAAGTTCAAAGAAAAAGCTGTAGGGACTAAGTATTAAGTTTTCTTTAAAGTTTGTAACATTTTTATCGAGCTTAAGTAAGTTAATACTTACTATTTTGAAGTGCAACAAGACAACTAGTTAGTTTATTTACTCATAGTTTAATTGTAGGTGCTTAAAAGTAATGAAAGGGATTAACTATATTTGATTGGGTTAAAAAAAAAGTAAATTAATAAAAATACAATGCTTAACCTTAGTAGCTTTACTTTCTCACCCAAAGTAATCACCAACTAACTACCAACTATCTTCATATTACTCAGTAGTTAACCCCATAAATACCTAAGGGGTCACGCTTTTCATGGACCTATCCCCACGCGACCATCGATTAACTTGGATTTAGGCAAAAATAGCCAAAATAGCGACATCTTAAATACAAGACAAAAGGGAAAATCGGGAAAAGGGAAACGGGAAGCGGAAATAACGGAGATAACAGACACTGGCAGACAAGTGAATAGAAGTGACAAACCAAAAATAAAGGCGGCTACAACAACAAGCGAATCTCCTCGGCGCTAATCAATGAAATTAAAGTTGCGGCGAAATAACTTTAAGGGCTCTTTCTGCCACAAAAAGCGACAAGGCAAGGGATGCCATGTATGTACATATACACACTACTGTAAGCGAGACGCTGCCAACTTTAATGAACGGAAATTAGCAGTCGCTTTTTCTGACGGCAAAGTCAAAAGGTAAAGGCCCCTCTGCTTCTTTTAGTTCTTTTTCTCCTTGCAGCATCTTTGCGCTGCGGCGAATTCGCACACTAAGCGAGGAAAGAGCGCCGGCGGCGAAGAGAGCGAGCATGCGCTAGAGAGAGCGCCAAAGCTCCAAAACGATTGGCTGCCGGCTGCGCTTTCAAGTGTGTGTGTGGCTGTGTGTGTGTGGGCGAGAGAACCTGTGAATATTTCCCCAACTTGGATTCTACCTCCACGTCTCTGCCTCTCTGGCTTGTTCGCTGTCTCTCTCTCTGCCTCTCTCTGTTCAGGCATAAACAAACCATTTTGAATAAAATCAACAGCAACAACAACGACATTGTTGCAGCGCTGTGGAACCCAAGTTGCCGAAGATGCTGATTTTACACTGGGAAAATAATTGGGGGTAAAAGAAAAAAATCTTTCACATATTTAATAAGAAATAATAACTTTGCCATGAGTTATTTCAATGTTTTTTCAAAGGAAGACCTTTGTTTTATTATAAATAATATTAATTCCATAATTTATTTTGTAAGTGCGATCGAGTTCCCAAAGGGTTCTAGCTAAAAACTAATGAAATTCGCAGTTGGGCAGCATAGATAGTGATGAGAAAATTGTAGAATTTTTCTCAAAACAGCTGGAAAAATGTAAGCTTGAATGTATACCTAAGATTTTCAAACCAAGACTCGCTTATTTTTCCCCTCAGTGCATAGTTTACTAGTCTATACTTCTGCCTCTTCTTCTCCCGTTCAGCTAGTCGCGATGCTCTTCTTCTTCTTGCCGTTTTGGCCTGGTCAAGTTGCATTCAATTGCAGTTTTTCAGTTGCAACTCCGTTGGCCGTTTGTCGGTTGTCGTCCTCGCGACTTTTCCTGTTCTCTTTTTTTTCATTTGTAAATTCAACTATCTGTGTGTATGTGTGTGTGTGCGTGAGACAGCTACAACAACAATCCGAGGACGCCTCTTGTAATTATTTTAATTTATGCGCTTATCGCTTTTTGCCTTTTGCCGCCGTTTTGTGGCCGCATCATCGGTTTTTACTGCATTTTCCTTGTGCTTTTTTTTTTTTGGCGTGTGTTTTCTTTTGTTTTTCCCTTGACATTCGCATTTTGACAGCGCAGCGAATAATTCTCTGTTCTGCTGCCATCATTGCAATGTTCGCAATTTTTTACTCCATGGGGGAGGTGTCATATGGGGCGTATACGTAATGCGAGATGTGCCGTGATTTGCGACAAGTGCGGAAAAGCCGTCGGGGACTTTATTATTTTAAATCTTTCGTAGATATTTTTTTAATACCTTTAATACACATTGATTTATTTATTTATAACAAAACATTATGCTTATGGAAAATAATGAATAATAATTAATAAAGATTGAAATAGTAAATGAAATTATAACAACAGTGCAGCTGGTCTATGAAAACACCTTAAGCCCTTAATTTAATATGTGTTTAAACCTCCTTTTTATTTGTTATTGAATATTGGAGCTTACATAAAATTGCGGATGATATTTATTTAAAAAAGAGTAAGCTCGATATGCATAATTTTAATTGAAAATCTAAACTTCTTTAACCTTTTGTGGACACCAATTTAGTCAAAAATTCCTATGTTAAATATTTTGTATAATTTTTTATGTTTTTAATGTGTCTTTTTTCTTTTAAATTATAAAAATAATAGAAATATGATTCATTTTTGAATAAAAGTCCATGTAAACGTTATTAAATAAGCATTATAAGTTTTCTATACATTCTGTTAAGAAAATATTAACGTTAAATATAAATACATATTTATACAACTTCGACTTATGGTTAATAACTTTTAAAAATCACTTCAATTTTGTAAATCCCTCTTAGGCCTTCTTTGCCTCACACGTATACGCCTCGTTTTCCATCCAAAAGGGAAATGGGAAATTTTCATGCCGCTCAAAAACTACAAATCAACTTAGGAGCCCCCACATGCCGTTTCTTTTATTTTCCATTTTCTTCCTCGAGAGCGCACAGAAGCGGCAGCAGTCAATACATACATAATTCCAAATCCGATAAGGGAATATGTATATATATATACAGAGCTCGAACATATATCCCACCCACACAATACACGCTTTTGATTTTAAAACCTCGTGCAAGGAAACGTGGAAAAAAAAATACGAATAAAAAGCGGAGAGAGAATGGAGAATGAAAAACGAAGTCAAACGCCCCAAAAACACCCACACACCACACACCATGTACATTCCCCCTCAAAATAAAACCATAAAACCCCCTCTCACACACACACGCTCGCAGGCTAACCAATACAGCCGCACTCTCACTCGCTCGCCCCAAACATCTTGTGTAAAAAAAACGTACTTTTTTGTATTCGCTTGACATTTTGTGGATACGTCGTCGGCCGTCGTCGGAAGTCGTCGCGAACTTGGCTTCTTTCTGCTCTTTCTCTTTTTTTTTATACTTTACTTTTTTTCACTTTTTGCACATATCTCCTTGCGCGTTTTTTTAAGTCAGTCGTTTGTCGGAAGTCAATCAAAAAGCGTGTCTCGGAGAATCGTCCCAATCCCAGAAGGCTCGCTCCGGAGATCACCCCCCTGAAAGGGCCAGAGAGGGCGTGAAGCTGTCGCGATACTCGTTGGCAATTACAATTTATAAAAGTGTGGCAAAATAAACAATTAAATTATGTGACAGAAACAAAAACTAAAAAAAAAAAACAACAAAAAAGCACAGCAAATAAAAGGAGGAAAAGCCAGTAAGAAGGTGCGCCATCATCCATTGCAAGTGAGTGTGCACAGCAAAAAATATATATTTTATGGTATTTGGATATTTATATTAATTTAAAGACTTATTCTCTAATGTTTTCTTTAAGGTATATATAGTTATGACACTTAAAAAATTAAATCTAAATAAGTTTGTTATTTTAAGATCTAAAATTAGGATCAAAGGCTAAAATAAAAGCAATAAAAGCACTTGAATAAAATGATCTCTTCTGTTCTGATCTGGTCCAGGAATAGATTAAATTATTCTAATTAATACAATTTATTTATAATTTATTTTGATATTTATCTCTTTATTTCTTTCGGTGTCCTTCCTTTTTCTTGTCAAGATCTCAAGTTTATGTCAAGGAGCTTGTCTTGTAACGCCCACACTCACATGGATCGATGGATGGATCAGCTAGATCCTAGCCAAAAGTAAAAGAGAGTGGAGAATATATTTTCTGCTCACTTGTCAGACTGTTAATGAGGTTTTCCCATGGGTCCCGCCATGTGCAGAAGTCCTTAATTGGCCATGTGTGTTTGAGGGCCAACAAGTGTCCCGATATGGCTGACAATTTGAGTTGGACAGGAGAGCTAAAACCATGAGAGATTTTTAAGGAAGACTTTCTCTATTCTGGGGGCTAAGTGATTGACACAAATGTAGAAAAAATATGAATGAAAAAGAGTTCGTCTTAATGTAATTTTATTAAAATTATTCTAGAAAGCCACCTTTCTTAAAAGTTAAACCTTTATTCATAACAACCTTTGAATATTTGCCAACCATATTTGTCTTGGATATTTTGTGGATAGTTTTATGAGCCCTTAACTATCAATGATTCCCCTATAATCACGACAAACAATTTCCCAAGCCGAAAGTCAAGCAAATCACATCATCAAACTGAGTCCCAGCCGCGGTATCTTTACAACCCAACGAATGGGTGGAAATTATGAAAACACAAATTCCAAAATTGGAGACAAACAATCGGCAATGTTCGGTATTATACGATATGCGGCGATACGATCCCAAAACTAGAACAGGCAATTGTGTTTAATTTTAAAACAAGATAAAGCCGAGCGGGCGAATATAGCTAAAGCCCCCTGGATATCGGGGCAATAATAAGAAATAACCAGTTCGATTGGGAATTATTGAAAGTAGTCAGTCAGTCAGTGAGGAGGGGAACCAGAACCAATGCGACTGCATTTAGTCGACTTTGGTGCCGTCTTTGATGTGGCCGGCAGGCATATCGATTCCCGGCAATTGGTTGCTGACATGCAAAGAACATAATTTACCGACTGGCTGGCAAAAATTGATAAACAATCTTCGTGTGGCACTTTGGCTGTGGGCCAATTTGCCGTCGATACCTGACAACTCAATTGATTTGTTTACAAGTGCCATTAATGTTAGTTACCAACAGGTAATAGCGGTATGTAAATGCCCCACATGGTCCCCTCCGCTCTATTTCCCTAAACTCGATGCACTTTTCAGCGCCATATCTTATCGCTCGCTCGGTGGGTTGACTTGTCGTTCGGGGCATTTGATCGTCTTCGTCATCGTCATCGTTGTCAAGTATTTAGTTTTCCATTTTCATTTCCTTTGATTTCATCGCCTGGCCTGTGATATTTTGAAGACGACGCTTTCCTTATCGCATCTGACTCGAATTTGTTTTCAATTTACAACAATTTCGTTTCAGGTAAATATCTGCTCTGTCACACTTGCCTTTATTTCTCTGTTCCCTTCTCTGTTTGCATAATGCAATACAAAGTTTAAGTTTCAACCTTCTTTTTAGTGCCTTTTATGGGGTCTATCGTTGTAAAGTTTTATTGAACCATTTTAGAGTTGTGGGAGCTGATTTCACTGGGCATGGGAAATTTTAAAACGAGTTTTTAGAGGGGAAAAATTCTAAAGGACTTAACCATTTTAAATTTACATTTTTCTAATAGTTTGAATTAATAATTTACTTCCTTAGATAGATTTTAATTCATTGTTTTCCACTTATTATTAATCTTTAAGCAATCAAACTTAATTGCTCTGTCAAAATAATTTTTTGCTGATGAATATCGTATCCAACTTTTTATTTAAATAGTATTTTTACTATTTAATGAGTATTATTTTTAAAAGAATTTTTTTTCTAATGCTTTGATATCCAAATTAAATTCTGCGTAATTTTAACAACAGGCTAGAATTATTCGTAGGTTAAAAATAAGCTTCCGTGATAACTTATCATAGTAAATCTTTTTAAAGCTAAATTTTAAAACCTCTCAAAAATCCTAGACCTACCCCATGTACATTTCTCGAATCTCCTTTCAAAATACAAACTTGCTAATCGCATAACTGGCCGACTCATGACTCAGTCAATAAACTAAAACTAGTAATCTAGGCAATAAAGTTTAAGTGCAAACATCCGTGTTTCAAATGAACCAAATTCACTGTTTCCACCGTGCAACGTGATCGAAAATAAATAAAATCAGGTGAGAAAGTCACGTTCAATAAAATGTGTGGAAAATAAATAAAAAATAAAATTACTTTTCTTATCAGAGTCATAACTAGCGAGTTGCATTTAATGATAGATTCTTAAATAGCACTTATCGTCGAATTAAGCTTTAAGCAAAGGAAGACATTTTTAATTATTAATAATAATATTTCAGGAAACAGAGGACAGTGAGAGAGTGAGATGCTGTCAAAATTAATATATTTAATATTTATATTACCAATAATTTATTTAAATTATAGTTAAATACACTGTTCTTGAATACTTTCAATACAGTTTGTTGAGAATTTAATTATTTATGCATAAAATAATGTAATAATCTATTAATTAAACTTATAAAATTTCATTTGAAACAATAATGTGAACTTAAAATTTTTAAGCAATTACCAAAATACCCTTTGATATTTCCAGTGCTGCTTTTTTGACCGCATCTGTCCATGGGTCAATATCATAATCTGAGACAGCAACCGGAGCGGAGCCGCAAACAAGTCGCCGCAGGCAGCAAGGAGCAGTTGAGTCTCCCATAAATCAAAGCGACGCAATTTGCTGCTGACGAACTGCAACATCGGCAGCAAGAGCAGCAGCAGCCGAAGCAGCAGCAACAACTATGCCATTACTGCTGGCAACAACGCTCGGCAACAATTCCCATCATCAACACTTGAGCACAACAGCAGCAGCAACAGCAACAGCAGCAGCAACAACCATGTTGCTGACGTCGCCAACAGCAGCAACTCATTGCCTGGCCGCAACAGCCACTGCAACAACAACAGCAGCAGCAGCAGCAGCAGCAGCAGGTGTTAATGTTCAAATTACTGGCAAAGGCGTTGCAGGCACTCTAGTCAACGATCAACTGCAACTCCCAGCAATTGCAGCAGCAACATCATCGGCTAATTATGCCGCTAACGTTGGCCATTTGAATGGCTTTAACCCTAAAGACAACTGCCCACCAGTTCCACCCACCAGCAGCACAACGAAGGAGGCTTTTGAGGGATTACTGCGACTGCCGCAGATCCAAGTCAAGCAGGAGTTCATGGAGGCCCTGCCTCCGGAGAGGGAGAGACCGCGAGCCAATTGCCATGCTTCCATGAGCCATCAGCAGATGGCAACAGTGACACCGACATCGTCAGGTGAGTTTTTATAAATTATTTTAGGGATTTTAGGGATTTAAAAAAGAGTTAAATAATAAATAAATATTTTTCCTTCACTTTCTATTGAAATTCCAAAATATATTCAAAGCCTTTCTCCATATTTATTAAATTTTATTATCTTAAACCTAAGCACCTTTTAAACCTATTTCTTACCCGATTAAAGCCACCTTTTCCTCCCTCCAAAACCTGCCACTCAACTGCATATGTGTATTTAAAACCCCGTTAAGTGAAAAATGAGGTATTTACAATGTGTTAACAAGAACATGGCCATTTTTCATGGCCTTCTTAACCCCAAGAAACAGGCCTCCTTCTTTCAAGATGGAAAAAAAAGGGGACACCCTTGTGAAAAAGGAAAACTCTCGTGCCAAACGCATGCTTATGAGAGTTTCAATTTTTTATGCATCGAAACAGATTTTACTTTTTATTGGCAAAGGGTCGTCGTCGTCCTCGTCGTCATCTTGATAGACCCGAGCAGAAAAGGATGCGACACAAGGGACCCGGGCTAATATTGCAACCGAGGACTTGCTTGCTCGCGTGCGAACATTTATGAAGATTGAAAGGGTTGTCAAACACTTCATCCATCTTAAAGGGACAACGAAAAAAGGGTGTAAGGAGGACGCCACTCTTGTGCTTATCCTGTTGCTCCTGCTCAGCCCGAAACAGGGGGGTTGAAACATCTTGTTTTCTTTCGATTATTGAAATTGCCATTTTGGCCGTTTGATGATCTCACCCAAGGGAACTCGAAAACACTCTTCGCGTGACCTCAATTGTAATCAAAGGTAGCCGAAGGGTACTAAACCAAGTCATATTTAAATAGGCATCACCATTCATCTTCATATGTAAATCCATTTCCTCTGCTCCAGCTCGGAAATGCTCTCATAACATGCAAAACCCACAAAAAACAAAAAATCAAACCTCCTTAAGTGCAGCAATTATCAAAAATTTAAAGAAAAACAAACTAAAAATGAACCCAACACGCGACCGGAAATTAAAGTCAATTTAAGCAAATGTAACTCACCGACGTTGGTTTCTTTGATTAGATTTTCTGTTAGATATATTCGTGATTTTCCTACACCGACCCAAGATCGTTAGCATCTGAGGCGATCCATCACCCAAGTCAGAGGCAAGCTTCCCATTACGATTTCAACAATAATTTGCCATAAATGAGCAAGGCCTTTACAATGGCACATCTACTTAAGATACTTTCAGGGGGAAATGGTCGGGGAAACTAAGTAGTAAATGCAATCTATAAAGATACAGATACAGAGAGGTAAAGGTTTAGCGAGATTTAATGTGGTTCTACTGGAAATACAAAGTTTATTTAGGGAATAATTTAATATATTTAGTTAGCAATTCTTTGAGAAATGTATTGCATCATTAGCAATGTATTTATAAAATTCTTATTAGTTTCAAAAATTTTCTAAAGCTCTTTATCTCCTTTAAATATTTATTAATGATTTCTACAAATTTCTAACACTTATTACCTACTTTAAATATTGTTTAAAATGAAACTGTTTATGAATTAAATTCCCTTTTGCCAATATTTTACTTTAAAAACTTACATTAAAATATTTAACATCTTAAAAAGGTTTATCCATTCGAAATTCATAAATTTCAGCAAATTTCTAAAACTTTTTATGACCTTTATATATTTATTATTTATTTTACCTAATTGAAATATTTTTTATTTAATTTTAATAAATTTAATGACTATGATTTGTATTTCCTTTTATTAAAATTATACTTTATAAACTTAAATAAAAACATTCAACATCTTAAAAAGATTTATACATACGAAATTCATTAGAATATTCAACTCACCCCATTTAAGCCCAATCAAGATCTTAGGAAGTAACATAAACATAACCCCCAATCCCTAAAAAGGGTATTGAAAATCGACGGGAAAATGCATGCAGCAAGTGCCGGAAATGCAAAGAAAAACAAATCATTTGAATGCATCCTCCTTTATCCAAGTCTTCGCTACGCCAGTAGTACCTTGTGAGAACAGAACACCGGGAATAACAAAAGGGAAACGACGTTAGGAACTCGTAGAGAGCCGGGGACTTGGATTTATCTCGCCAATCTCCGCCAGAAAGATGAACTGTCAGTCGGAGAGGCTCAATACAGCGCCGCATGAATGAAAATAATTATGATAATTGCAACTGCCACGAGATCGGATAGAGGAATAGGGTCTTGGTTTGGGTTCCCAACTAATTGTAGGCTCGCTGGCAACGTGAACCGCAGAGCAGTGTGGAAGAAAACTCAATAAATCCATTGTTGCGCTTAATTATTGTCGAAATTCAAATTGAAATGGTTGGATTACCTGCCAGCCAGCTAGCTCCTCTCTATCTGTTCTTGCCCGTCTTCAGCTTCATCATTTATCTTCCCGAAATGCGCGAACTTTGAATGCTCAACGACTGCACCTGATCTCTCTATAAACGCATCTCCATACGATCTCTGGCATATGCATTCCCTTTATAAAAAATGGGTTTTTCTCGTGTGGAAATTAGATCCTATTTGGCCCAGCGTGTGATTAGCGCGTCTCTTTGATCCACGGCTGTCGGGCTGCATTTGATTTATTTTCAATTGGTTGTTCTCTGACGCAACCTCCTAGACAGGTTCTACCGCAATTAAATTCAAATCAAACATTTATTTAAATTTTATGCATCGGTTGGTGGTTGATTGAATTGCATTCAACTTGGATTTATAGAGAGCTACCGAAGATGAGTACGATTCGGGATGGTAGCTTTACGAATTGGAGACAAGGGGGACTTTTTTAATGGTTTAAATATTTGGAATATCTCAAGTAAATAAGTAAATAAGTCAAGGAATATACCTTAAAGTAATTTCTCTAAGTACCATTATAATTTTCCCAACTCCTTCAACCCTTGCCGATCGCATTTTAAAAGAAAAGCCAAACCGGAAAGGCGTCAATTAGGCCAGACTGACCCGTCTAATATTCCCCACCAAATTATGCATCATTAATCAATAAAGGCTCGGTCACGTCTGATATGTTATGCTTAGACGGGGCCCCAGCTGACGCCGTCACATCTTCACACCTTCGCCACAAGGAGGGTTCAAGGAATCGCCGAAGGAAAACCCCTAAGGATCCGAAGAAGGTTGCAACTTGCCCAACAGATGTGACGAGCAACCCCACTAATATCATTTTAATCGCGTCAAATTAAAGGTTCAATGAACAAACAAGGCAACTTAACTGACAAAATTCCCAGAGTTTCCCGATCTCAATATATGGTAAATCCACCAAAATTCTTTGAGCATGAGATGAGGCTCTGGGGCAACTTGTAAGGCGGCGTAAGAAAATTAGATTTTTAATTAAAATAATTTCGTATGCAATTTAGATAATCGTTTGGCGAATATAAAGAAAAAATCCAGCAGAAGCCAGAGTCCAGAGTGGCGATCCATGCGATCCATATGCGATTTGTTTGGTCTGGCATTTTTTCGGCTGGCCGGAGAGTCTTAAGTTTGGCCAGTTGGGGCGTTTACCCATGGAGGCGGACGCCGGTCGCGGCCAAATAAAATGAAGCACATTTTTTATACAAATCGAGAGGAGGCGGCAGCATCGGCAGAAGCCGCAGCAGGTTGCATCAAGATGTGGCTGCATTTGAGGTTGCTCCTGCCGCTGCTCCTGCTCCAGCTTCATCTGGCTGGAGCTACACCGATGCTGAAGTTGAAGCTGCAGCTAAAGCTGAGGGTCAGGGCACTCACGCACCACCGGCCAGCACAATTGCAAAATATTTAAATTGATCATCTCCATTTAATAAAGCTAAAGGTTCAATGGGTTGCTTATGGTGTTAGAGATGGCAGCGTGACCTTATAAATAATACAAAATGTTCACTAGTGGAAACAAAGTAGTAATGTTTAATTTAGAATTATTAAAGTGATAAAGAGTGTTGAGTAAGTTTTTAAAACGTATTAAACTGATTATTTATATGGAAATATGCTAAATCCGAGGTCTATTAATAACATAAAAATGTGTAGCTATTTTCTTTTTTTGAAAAATAAGTAGTACTTAACCTACAACTACAACCAAGGGAAAATTCTATAATAATGCAAAGCGTATCTACAAAAATTTCCGTATATAACCTTTGAAAAACTTCATCTACACCCTAAGGTATATTAAAGTTAAAGAGTAATATTATATACCAAAAATTTTCATTACAAAATAAATATTTTCGGCGTAAATAATTACATATCTAGGGCTTCTTTTTCTAAGTTATAAAATAATCTTTGTATTAAACAAGCTTCCAAGCTCTAAAAATTCAAAGACATGATCTTTAATTTTTATTTATTTATTTCTTAATACCTTCATTAAAAATATTCTTTAAAAATAAATTATCATATCTTAATTCCCTAATACGACTCTGTGATAAACCCTTAAAATTATATCTCCAAATATAAATTCACAATCCAAAGCCACATCTCACGACCCCATCACTGTGCTGTGTAAGAAGACCGAACTTCAACTGCTGCTGCCTTTTTGCTTCCTGGCTAAGCTTACAAAAACCAAAAAAAAAGTTCTTAACTTAATTTCGCAACGATTTTCATAATTCACCATGAACACCATGAGTGGTGCATCGATGGATTCCTCCCCGAATCCCCTTTCCCGGGAATCCCCGGCAAGTGCAACTGTTTTGGATGTTCCTACCTGAAAATGTTGTTGTTGTTGGCGGCCCGGCTTAGCTTAACTTTCCGTTTGGCCTGCGACGACGCCCCTTTTGTTCAATTTCTGCTGCTGCCAGGTGGAGATGATGACCAGGATGATGATGAGGAAGACGATGATGGTGGGTCAGGAATCAAATGAGGGAAGAGGTAATGGGTGAAGGTTGAAGATGGGAATGGGAATGGGAATGGGGTATGGGGAGCATTATTGGCTAAGCGGCGGAAGCAGGTTGCCGTGGCATAAAAGCCATTCTGCATGTAATTATGGAAACATGGTTTTGGCAAGTTGTTTGCTCAGTACGCGATGGGATAGGGTTGCCAGGTGTACCTAAGGAAGTTTAATTTATTTTAAATGAAGACTTTATTAAAGCTGTTAAGTAGATTTTGTGATTATTATAAAAAAAAATATATATAAACAAACTATTTTACTAAGGGATATCTATGGATATATAGCTATTTAAGTTATTCAAACCACCTCCCCCTATGTAATCAATTGCTTAAGCGGTAGGAAGGTAGGGTTGCCAAATGAATATTTATTTATTTTATTTTTATGAAAACCTTAAAGGTTAAACTATACGGAAGAGTTTTTACCATTATTAAAAATTGAATATATATATTAAGCCCTTTGCTTAAATATGTAGTAACTTAAGCTATCCCTCTATGTAATCAATTGTTCAATCACAAATAAGGCTTCAGGATAGACCTGATCTCATGGAGTTAGCATTTATTTATTTATTTAATTATTTAATTAATATTTATTACCTATTTAAATCCATTTAATTGATAAATATCCCCAAGAAATACCTGACAACCCTTTCCCTTCGCTTTAATTCCGTACATCACCCACCTAGAGCCTCCTTCTCCTTCCCTTCCTCAAGATCCTCCACCAACAGCAAGTTGATTTTTTATTACACCATCCACGCCTTTCGAATTACTAGCGACATGCCCTCGCCGAAATGGTTTACATAAATGGAATTAATGCGATCATGGTCCGAGGAGGAGGCGGCGACCACAGGACCCAGCGCTAGGAGATTACAAATGAAGGCTAATTTGACTGGTCCATTGTCCATAGTGCCGAGCAAGTGCAATTATGAGATATAGAGAGGAGCCGAGTCCCAGCTAGAGTTTCCCATCCAGCCAGGGAGGAGATTTCGCAATTTGATTTGTGAAGTCAGACCACCGCCACGATCAGTTGTGTGATGTAGGTACTGGTACTGAATGCACTTTGCATTTCCAAGTGCGCACAAAAGCCATTAAATTAATGATCTATCTGAATTTTACGACCTGCCAGGAGTCAGCCAGAATGCTGCTCCCTGCTGCGAGGATCACTTACCTGCCCAGGGCCCAGCTAATAAGAGACCTGGCGCCGAAAATCCATAACAAATGCATGAAAATCCGTTAGGCCGCCGCTCGGACGCCCGAGATAAGCCCAAAGAGAGAAAGATCCTTAAGCAAATATATCCTTATTTCGTATGCAGCCTGTACGGTCTAAGCAACGGTGCTTGGTGCTCCTTTTTGACTCTCAAGTGACGACTAATGATAGTAAAAACTGTTTTTCTTTTCGAGAAAACCGTTTTTCAGCTGAAGCCTCTAGTTTCTGCACCTTTTCCCTGTGTGACCCGGTGACTTTCTTCTTGTTGCTTCCATTGTTGGGCCTTTGTCTAAGCGAAAATGCCATTAATTCGTAATGAGAAAGGTGTCATCGCTGCAAAAGAAGTCAAAAGACAAATATTGTTGGGAACCGCCCACAGTTCGGGCAGAGTCGCCTCTCCCTTGCAGGTTCTGCATCAAATCAATTAGTATTTCTGCTCTATTCGATAACCATCAGCTGTTCCAAGTGGGGGGCGTTCTTTTCGGGCCATGAATTATTGATTTTCTGGTAGTAGAAGAAGGCCAAGAAATTGGTGATTGCTTAGAGGGAGCAAAGACTTGGCTAGAGTACAAATTAAGTCTTCATTTTGGGAGAGAGTTCAGATTAATATACTTTTTCCTTCCCCAATTATAAATAAAACCTCCAACCTTCGAAATTTTCTAATATCTTAAATATATATTTATTTCACCAAACCACACACTTCTTCAGAGGATTCATCTCCGTGCCCAGCTTACAGTTGAAAGCCTCACTAAACTCGGGCATATTGCTGAGGGTGCCCTGGACCCTGAACTCCTCGTAGGCATGGACATCCGTCTTCAGTCGCCGGATCTTGTCGCCACTGTCCTTGCCATTGCACCAGGTCTGGGCGAACTTCACAAAGAACAGCTGCTTGTTGGTGAAGTTCACACCTCTCAGAGGCTTCTCCGACCAGGCCTTGTCGCCCGACTTCCTCTTGTAGGCATAGTACGCCATCCGCGTGCCCACATTGTCGGCTATATTGTCGCCGGAGGTGAGAGTGCCATTGGTCTGGATGCCCAACAGAATAAACTTGTTGTACTGCGACTCCAGGCAGCGATAGCGCTCCTTGAAGTTCCTCAGCGAGGCCGAGGACCACCAGTTGATCTTCTTGCCATCGTAATTGTACTGATAGCAGTAGGAATCGAACCCATGGGCCATCTCGTGGCCTATGATGTTGCCCACGCCGGCGTACTTGAGGACATCGGGGAAGTCCCGGTGGTAGAAGGGCCACTGGGCCATGCCAATCGTAATAAAAGCCAGGTTGAGAAAGTCCGCGTAATAGGCATTCACTGTCCTTGTTGGCATCAGCAGGGGAATCAGTGCCTTGTCCACCGAACGAAGGCGTATCCTGGCGCGACTGCCCTCCAGGATGCACAGGTTCTCGAACCAATTTCCCGTCATATTGATGTCGCTGTACACCTGGTCAATCACCTCGCGATGCTGCAGATCATCCGTGTAGCCCACCAGAACGTCCATGGAGGCCAGCTTGGTCTTAGCCGCCGATCGGGTCTCGTCGTCCAGCCAGGTGTAGTGATCCAGGAGATCGTAGAATGTGTCCTTGATGTCCTTTGCCACGCTGAGTATGTCAGCACGTCGCTCCTTGTCAAAGACCTTGCCTATGAACCAAGGCAGCAGGGCATAGTTGAAATAGGTCTCCGCCAAGGAGCGACACTCGCTGGGCACTCCTCCGGTTTTGGTTTGAGTTTTCCACAAGCCATAGAACCTGAGGAGTTCTCGCATTCTTAGGTAACTTCTGAGGGTTTCCAGATGGGATTCCTCTAGGAAATAAACCAAATCGTTGACATTATCCAGCTGATTGAGCACTGGCCAATGCGATTCCTGGCTGCCATTGAAGGCTAGCTCAAAAAACCTCGTCCAATTCAGGCGATCCTGCTTGTGTTTGGCCAAGAAATCCTTTAGATTCAACTGTTCCGTTTCATTTCTGGCTTTGGTTATGGAAGTAAAATTCCTCTCAAATTCCGTGAGGTTCTTGAAGTGCTCCAGAAACTGCTTGGTTTTCTCTGGACTCGAGTCCAAACCAAACTCCCTGGTCATATTCTTGAGTTGCTCTTCACTGAAGCCAGCCAACACCTTGCTGGGCGGCGTCAAAAGGACATCAAACTTCCTTGAGGAAGTACTGTAGTGCACCTTCAAGGGCAGCAAGGGATACAGGTCGTATTTGGACATGAAATTGATGTACAACCAGTCGTACGTGGCATTGCTCTCCTTGAGCCGATCCTCGTCCAGATCCTGCATGTACTGATAGCCCAAGGAGAGGTTCCCCTTCACCTCCACACAGCTGGCGTAGAACTGTTTGGCCTTCACCTCCGCCGACCTAGTGCCATTGACACCCAAGTCTTCCAACTCTTTCTTGGTGGCATTTTGAAGAAAGTCCAGGACCTGCTCATCAATCCTGTGCTGAATGGCGTGCAGGAAACTGGTATTCCTGGCCTTTTCCGGCACCAACTCAGCCTTCTTCCAGCCCCCACAGCTGAACTCGTAAAAGTTTTCGCAGGGATCGATGCTCCTGTTCATGGTGGCCAGCAGGAAACGGCCATAGTCCTCGAGCAGCTCCTCGCTGTGATTAGTGGCCGGTGGCAGGCTGAAGAGATCGCTGGCCAAGACCCAGACACGACCGGCTAACGTGAGCGATATTAACGTGGCCCACAGAGCGGTGACCATGGCCGTAATTTAATTTCGAGTTGCGCGCCGGCCAGCAGACAGAAAAGTTCTAAACTTTTTTGGCAACGCGCTTAGGCAATTTATATACGAATCATCAGATTCGAGGGGGTCGCAAAAGCACACGCTTCAGTGGCTTAGGTAATACCCAACACAAACTCCAAATCGGTCTCGGATTCACCACAAAAATCACATTAGTGGCACAATTTATGGTTCTACCTTAGAATTCGTCTGAATCTTCCGCGCCAAATCTTTGCATTCTTCAATTAACCGCAAAAAACAAAGAGCTCTTATCGGAGAGAGAAGAAAGCTCCCAGCTGCCCTAAATTCTGGATTTAACTATTTTATCACTCTCCGGAGATCTCGTGCCCAACCGATTCTCTTTCGTCTCTTTCCAGATTTGTTTGTTGGCCTTTTTGCCTTTTATTTTATTTATTTTTAATTGTCACATGTTAATGACCCCGTTCCGAAATAATCACCGCAATTATAATGCAAACATTTCAAAATGGTTTATAACTCTCTCGCTGCTATACACGTAATATACATTTTATTTATTTTTTTTTATGGGGGTTACGTATCTGTGTCTGCGAATAGACTCGTTACATCAGTCAGCTGGGCGCGAGATTTTTCGTGGAGCTCAAAGCTCTGTAAAGTAAGCGCTTGGAATAGTACCAAAATTATTGTTTAAATAGGCAAATTAATTGCAAAAAAAGCTCTGAAAAAGTGGTATACTATATCAATTAGTTTATGGAAAAAGTATTTGAGAAAAAAAAATTATAAATTGTTATTAAGCGAACAGATTTAGAGATTTTTAGGGTATCAGTATATTATATTATTTAAGTTGAGGTAAAAAAACAGGCTTCATAAATATGTTTAAATTGTTTATTCATCGATTATATTTAACGTTTTTTAGCAAACAATTTTAATAGAATTTTAATAGAAACAATAATAGAGTTCTTAGAATACATTGGCTAATTTCATTTTTAATAAAACTTTTTGTTAAAATACAATGACTAATTTGTTTTAATTAAATTATTTTAAACAAGCTTGATACTAATAAATTAAGATATCATGTTTAAAAGCTTTTTAAAACTCTATAATAAATAATATATTCATATTATTAATCATTCTTGATTTAAGAACAACAGTTGCTCGAATAATTTTATGTTATACATTACTTTAATAACTATAAAATATACAATAAAAGATTTTTAGGATTTCTTACTTCACCACCTACCCTCCTCATATTTTAATAGCCTCTTTTATGGCTTAAAATTTCAATTACCCAACTGTATGGCTCAAGCAAAGGTGCTGCCAGTGTGTGGTCCAAATTTCTCAATTAAACATATTTCCAAAGAAAAATCATAAAAAAATAATAAGAAGAAAAAACTCATTTCGATCAACCTTAAATAGAGATATTCAGCGAATTTTTCTCCAAAGGCATTGCGTAATTGAAAACGCGCCAAAGGGAAAGGAAAAGGATCGCCAACTGCTCCCGTCACTTCCAAGGGGTTGCCCCTCGTTTCACTTTTTCTAATGTGTTTGCCAGCCGGTGCATGCAACAAAGGAGGACAAAGGATAAAGGATGTTGCCGCAATGTGAAATCAAAGCGCATAGGATAGCAATAAAGAGGTCCTGGTCGCTCAGGTAAAGCAGGATGCGCGTTAATCGCCATGTTGCAGGTAAATATAATCGCACAAAGTAACAATGCCAAAAAAAAAAACGAGAGAAGAAAAGTAGCGACGCGACGGCAGGAGGATCCCTTTGGAGCGCCTTCGATTTCGTTGAAACAGCTTGCCAGGCTTAGCTGCCGCTCCGGGGCCGGGGCCAAAAGGATGTGCACGGCTTCTGTAGCAAATTGAGCCTGAAAAAAGGATTTAATGTTCAGTTTTTTAACAATTGCGGCTTGTGCGGCTAAAGCAGCTGCTCCTCCAGTGGCAACTGTGCAAGCAAAGGAGTCGTCTCCCTTCCCTCATTCGATTGAAACTTTCACCTTTGGATCTTCATCTTTCAGCGAGAGTTTTCCCCCTTTCGACAGATTTCCGGAGATTGAAAGAGGACCTTGACTGGCACGAGTATTCAGGACGATTGACAGCCGGCGGAGAAGGAAAAATCATTAATAGAAAACAGGAAGCCTTTCCAATAACTGAAAGTCAGCTGACTAACCCGAACCGCCCCCTATTTCATTTTCATAATCCACGGCACGCTTCGCATATTCGGTGGTGACAAATAAATTGCAGAAAACAAAGCTAAATAGCTCAAGAAATGCCTTAAAACAAGTTTGTCATAGACTTATTGTGGCGTAAAAAATGTGCAACTTTAAATATGCTATGCTTAAGTCTTAGATCTTTATTGTGTTAGGTTTTTAGATGAAGAAAAAATAAAAAAAGTATTAGAAATAAAATTTATTTGTTAGAAAAAATTAATATTTCTTATAAAAAATGTAAAAAGTATTATAAATTAATTGTATGTATTAGAAAAATAGATTTTTGAGTGCATAAAACTTTTTGCTTTCGAATTTTAATATTTGATCCTTGAATTAAAAACTATTCTACGTGCTTACATCTGAATATATATATATTTTCCATGTGAAAATCGATATTCAAACACTTCTTATTATTAATTATATTGCTTCATAAAGTAAAAAAAGGTTCTTCCTTCTTCTAAATATTATATTAATTATAATATTAATTCTAAAAATATATAAAACTCTTTTCTTACTAGTTTTAATATTTTTCCTTGAACTAAAATCTATTCTACATGCTTACACCTATATAAAAATATATATTTTTTCAAGTGGAAATCGATACTCCAACACTTCTTACTATTTATTATATTGCTTCTTTAAGTGAATACATTTTTTTCTTTTTCTGAATAATTATACAATTAATTCTAAAAATTCCAATTTCAGCTTGAAACCAGCTAAATTGCCATAACCCCCGATCACATTCGATTTTTGTGACCCATTTCCGGTGTGTCACAACGTCAACCCTTTAATGCATCTTTAAGATGTCGCGTGGCCAGCACGAGTCGCAGGGGTGACAGAGGGTTAAGCGCTAACTAATATTTCCATTATTGTTATGCTAAAGAATCTCCCCGGTTCTGTGCTGAGCCAGAATGGGAAATGACTTTCCTGCGGCTTAGCCGGCCTTTGTTCTACCTGACCCCCCGGCCATAAATCAAATTAATACCCATAACATCGGCACTCTGATCCGATCTGACTACTGACTTCAATCACAATTATCCCGGGTCCGGCCCCATGATTCGTGAACTTCTCTCATTATTCAGACAGTTTTTGGCGCTCTAATGAACATTTTGCGGTTGCCTTGGTCGGACTCCAAGCGATGGCAATTGTATTTGATGCTTTTTTATCTTTGTGCATCATTAGCCATAGGTCAGAGTTTCATTCATGAAGAGTTCTGTATTTTTCATAATTGATCCCACAATGAAGTGATCATGCGCCATACAGTAGCTGTTGTCGACGCGGGGCATCCATAATGTGGGTCGGAAAAGTGTAAAGAGAATATTTTACATTATTTGGGGCTTACATGGCGCTTTGGCTTTAATGTTTGATATTTAAACAAAATTCTGGAGCTGTCCTTAGATATTTCTTTTGATATTTTATAAAGGAAAAATATCAAAATATTTTTTAATTAGTTCCTTCATCAGTTTCCTTTGAAGAAAACTGCACTTAAGACTTTCAGCGAACATTAAATTAAATTTATATAATATTTTTCTAATAATTGCTTACTTGGCGCTTTGGCTTTAATGTTTAATATTTAAAAAAAATCTATAGCTCTATTTAGATATTTTATTTAATGTTTCATATTTATACAAAATTCATGAGCTTTCCTTAGATATATCTTTTGATATTTTTTAGGAGAACAAATCAAAATATCCTTAAATTAGATCCGCTAACATTGAATCGTATTTCTATAATATTTTTTCCAAAATTTCTTTCATGTAATATTTTTAAAATGATTTTGTATTTAGTTTTGTCCGGATTTACACCACCAAAAAGCACTCTACCTCCATTAGTAGACCCTAAAATGCTGCTAATAGAGTTACCCCAAACGCTGAGCGGAGGGCGTGTCACTCAGCTCAAAAGATGACTGAAAACGCCCACACTTCTACACCGAACAAATGTTCAAATTTTGCTCCCTTCGCACTTTATCTGAAAACTATAAAATCCAAATTGTGTACAGAGATTTCATAATCAATCAAAGTCATAAATGAATAGATTGGCGTAGGACAAAAAAGAAAACTGATTGAAAATCGGAATATGGCGAATATATGCCGTACAACCCCCACTGAAAAAAAAGCGTAACCAAATGGGGTAAGGGTGAGGGTATATATAAGGTGGAAAGGCGTATCAAAGTTCCATAATGATGAGTAATTGATAGTGACATAAACGGTTTCCATTGGCAATATGCTAGCGGAAAAGGGGTTGGAGAAGGGTTGTTTACTCTCAGAGGGGTGAAAAGCCAGCAAGGGTTGATAATGATATCGAAACCCTTTTTTTTACCCTTTTTTAGCCCATTTTTGTCCCATTTTTATCAGCTCTGTTTTTGGGTAGAAAATCAAGCAATTCTCACTTAATTTTCGTGCTAGTCTATAAAAATGCAATTGCTTAAACCCTTTTTTTCCTGTCGTTTTCTCTGTGATTTATAGCAAGCTGTCGTGGCAACAAAACAATATTAAATCCCTGGTATCTAAGGCCCGCCGAAGGCATTGGATATCATAATTATAATAGCGGGGACAGCAGCATCAACAAGGATGTCGTCGTCCTTCCACAGATGATGACTTCCGCATGTAGCCGCATGCTGCCACTGCCTGGGCCGGAGGATGGCCAGCAGCAGACGTGTCTGCCGGTCTCATATTTTGGCATGGAAACGCTTGCATCCTCCTCCATCAAGCAGCGACAGAAATCCCTGCCAGACTTTCTAATACCGCTGCACGAAATAATGTTCCAACAACATCATTACCAGCAAAGGACAATGGGCACATTAATTAATAGTCTGCCGCCGAGCTTGGTCGCCGGCGTCTATCCCCCCAAAACGGAGACGTTCAAGTCGTTAACCCCACCGAAGCCCCATCATCATCCCAATGGTGACCACTTGTTCGTCCGGCATTTTCACGAACGGGATCGCCTCATTCGGGAGCACCAGCTCAAGCAGCAGCAGTTGCGTGACGAGGAGGAAATCCTTCAGGAGCAGGAGCAGGAGCTGGAGCCTGAGCCGGAGTTGGAGCCGGCGCAGCCACGGGAAGCTGCTAGCCAGCTGGAACATAACCATCATTGGCATGGGGTCGTTTGTGAAGGAAGGAAGCTGCTTCACATTGCCCCACCAACGGCAGCGGCGACGGTGCAACCCCCAGTCCCACTGCCTCTCATGCCAGAGGAGGAGGTGCTGCCGCTACCCATATCCTCATCCTCAGAGACGGCAATGGCGACAACGGTTCCGCCCAAGGACCTCGACATTTACGAGCAGGCAACACCAAACGGTCGACTTTGTCGTCCTGCCAACAAAGGTAAGTTTTATGCTCAAATTAATTGGTTTTTTTTCGGGAAAGAGAGGATAAAATGGGAGGAAAGCTAGGGAAATGGGTAAAGAGTGGAGTTCATAGTTTATTTTTTAGAAAATAAATTTATTAAAAGTATAATAAGAGTTTTCTGTTCTCAGATTAAATACAAAACCTTAGCAATTTAATATTATAATTCATAATTTTTCCATAATATATCCCAGCAATTTTAATTTCCATTCAAATCCCTCCTCAACCTCTCGCAATTTCCAGATTTGATTTAAAAGAAAACCCCACCCCAAGCACTCTAAATAACCCAAGAAAGTAAAACCACCTTCAACTCAATTACCAGCTCTCCCTCAACTTAATACAATAGATTCCATAGTATCGCCTACCCCAAAGACCAAAAGCATAGAAATAGAAGGCAAAATCCCCCTGAATTGCCTCCCTTTGAATTGCCAACATACAAACTCCATTTAAAATCACTAAAATATTAATAAATTTTACAAAAGTGCGAACAAAATATGCGTGAAAACTCTCCGACAACCTTTACAACTTTATTTAATGGAATTTAAAACCACTTTGTGCGGCCAGTAGGTGGTGAGTGAGTGGGTCAGGGCTTGGGTCATTCGGTGGGTGGTTCTGGGGTAGTTGGAAAAGGTTGCTTGCGGCGTACGAACCACAATTGCATGAGGTAACCTTTGACAGGGACACGACGAAAGCGAAAAAAAAGGACTTACCACCCCAGCTTTTGAAAGAGCTCGGGGGGAAAATCCAAAAGAAAAGCTCTGACGCAAAACTGGTGTCACTACCAACTGTGACCCGGTACTCTGAGCAGCTTATGGCCAATTGAGCCCCGCCCCGGGGACCAAACTCCGTCAAGGGTGGCCGTAAATCCAATAAAAACGCTTTACAAGCTGTAAAGCAGAGATCATAAATCCATTTTTCGCTTTTTTTTAACCCACCACCACTTTTATTTAAATGCGATTTAAATTTCTTCACCGACTCAAAAATGGTTGCGCAACGCAGCATAAGGGTTAGATTTGCATAGATTAGTTTGAGGATGGGGGATTTTTGAGAGGAGATGGAAAATGGCGTTGGAAATCATGGAGACTTAAACCTTTTTTTATGGAGATATATTAGCCACCTTGAGGCCTAGTGGTTTATATTTAAAATTAAATGAAGTAAAGACTCTAAAATATATATACAAGAAGAAATTAAAAGATTTTCATACAGTTTAAATTTAAAATGTTTCCCAGGATTAAAGTACTTTTTTAATGGTGAAAAAAATATATTTTCTGATAATTCTGAAAAGTATTGATTAAAATAATTTTAAATATAACAACTTCTATACCTTCGAAACCTTAACTAAAACTTAAACTTTGCCAACTGCCAACCGTTACAAAAATAAACAAGAACCCTCTCGAAACCTTGTTTCCCTCCAAAAACTTTTTAACTCTTTCCATCTGCAGACCAAAAAAACAAAAAACTAATACAAAAACCCCTCAAAAATACCCGCCAAAAATAAGAAAAGAATCCCGATGGAAGCGAGTGCAAATCAATGAGGAAGCCTCTCCTCGGCAAACGGAAATCAATAGAGGCTGAGGACAAAGCAGCCTCCAAAATGTCCCTTTACTTCCGCATTTCTAGCGCCGCATCTTCCTTCCCTTCTTCGATTATTTATTAACGTTTATTGATTTCGACTTGCCCTGCGGCAATCTGCCACAGAAAATCTCTGTCAATCGCTCTCCTGCAACCCTTCGCAGAAATTTCGACAAAAAATAATGCATTTTCTTCCGATTTTTACCGTCTCACAATGCCGAAGAAAATTGCGCGCCGTTTTTTTGGGCCAAAAAAAAACGGGCAAAGACTCAAGGGTAAAAATTGAGGATCACTGTCAGGGATTACCCGAGATCTTCCACAGCTTAGCTCAAAGGTAAACTCGCATTCGCCTCTCAGAGGGGTAGCAACCCCTTGGCAGAGCGGCTACCTAAGGGTGAATGTACCCCAATAATGCGTAATTTTTTAAGGTAAAAATAGCTCGAAATTGAAAGAAATTCAAATTGAACAAAGGCCTCGCATTTTTTGGGTGATTTTTTGTGCGATTTTTGTGTCTTCGAGGAGGGTGAGAAAAAGGCACGAAAAATTGCGGTTCCTTTTTATATATAATAGTATTTTTTTGGGTGCCAGGACTCTTGATTAAGTACGGGATATCTAACGGAATTTTCGCAAAATTTTCTCACAATTTTATGGGTAAAGTATTGGTGATTTATGTGCTTGTTTTTTTAACCCATTTTGGGATGAAGAAAATGGAGTTTTGTATAAGAAATACGTTACTTTTTGGGGTTTAGGTTTAAATAGAGTAACAATTGATTAGATTTAAGAAAATATATTTGTTTTACTAAATTTAATTAGTTATTTAAAAGCAGGAACAATAAATAAATATATTGCAATAGTTATTTCCTCATTTTACTTCAAATGCTTTCCTAAAACCCTAAGCCATCAGTCAGCTGTTATTTTATTTATTTATTATTCCACTCAAATACAAATAAGCAAAAGGACATTCAATATTAAAATTTTGCGCATAAATTGTCCTGCAAAAATTGCGTCTTAATTTCGAACCCAACCCCAAGCTCCGAGTAAAAGCCTGCCCGAAACTCATGCAGAAACCACCCATCAGTAGATGCCTGTGAACCCTGGAATAAAGCCACTGCCCCCAACCACTTAACCTTCTCCTTCTCCCAGTCCAAAAGTCCAAAGAAGAACTAAAGGACCCAAATGCTAGTCTCGTCTTATTTGCTTAACGCAAATTGGTATGTCATTTTAATGCGTTGCAATAGCAGAACGAGAAGCGACAGCGAAATGTCCGAGTTTTCACAACCACAACCCACCCGCACGACTCGGTGTGTGCTGGTTCCGGGTTAGAGCTTCCATACCCACTCCCTCATCCACAGCTGATCCTGGCGATGTCCTTGTCCTTGTCCCGTCTGTTTCCGTCATGCAAAGTGTGTGTGGTTTCCCCGCAGCCACAAATTTGCGACGATGCTGGCAAGCGTTTATTTTCTTGATTAATTTCAATGCCGAAAACATCTATGTTGCCAGGCACATGTGTGTATTTGAGTGTGTGCCTCCCCCTTTTTGCTTTACTTTTTTCCTTCGTTGGTCAGTGTGTGTCCTGTCTGGTGCGCTGGGTTCGGCCTGGCTGTCTGCTCCTGGCAAATAATCAAATTGCCTAGACACCGCCCAACGAAATAACAGACAGGGAAACTATCCAAAGTGAGGAACTGTTTATCTTTTGTCTCCCAGTGACAAGTTTAATCAGCAGCAGAAGCAACGGCCAGGACCCAAAAGGATAACTATTGAAATTAGTTTTTGGGGGAAGAATTGAACGATTGCTATTGATTTTCTGCCTATTTTTGTTGCTGTCTCTTAAATCATTTTGGCACTTTAATGTGAAGTAATGGGTAAATAGAGAGAGTGACGGTGTTATTATTTATGCAAATTGATTCATTAGGGTTTTTTTGAGCCAAAAAACGTATACTTATTAATATATGCAAAGCGTTTAAATATATTTAAAATTTAACCTATCAAAAATGTTAATATTTGTTGATTTTAATTAAATGTATAAGACAATAATGTTTTAAAATTTCCTAAAAATGTTTAAGTTGAAAAAGAAACAATTCCATTTAATTGAATAAACAGTAAAGAGCATACATATTTCCCCTTAATAATGTCTTAATAATTTAATCTTTGGAGTTAATAATTTAACCATTAAACGTATATTTATAAATATATTTTACCATTTAAACTCATAGATTGTTTTATTTCCTTAAAGCGAAAGAAATCGAGTCCTCAAGCAAAAATCATTAATTTTGCAGTTTTAATTAAAACGCTTCAGACGAAACGGGAAATGGGCCCAGGTCAGCCATAGCAAAATAAAGAAATATAAGAATTTTCTCTTATTATTTTCCCCTGAAACTTGCACAAAACTTTTCCGAAGATCAAAAGGAAAGCAGAGACTGCAGTTGCAGTCGCAGTCGCAGTCACAGTCATAATCATAAAATGTATGCGCTGTCACCACAAGCCCCTTTTCCTGCGCTTTCCTTACTCTGCAAGCAATACAAAAACAAAAGGGAAAAGGAAAATCCTAGGTCGTGTGTATGTGTGTGTGTGTGCGTGGAAGGGAAGAGGCTGCCCAGAGTGAGAGAGCGCAACAAACAACACTTGTTGTAATTACTCGACCAAGTCTCGGTTCAATGGCTGCGCTGATGTTTATATGAATGGGTTTTGTGTTTATATAATCACACCGAAATGCTCAGAGCTTGATGGCAGGACGATTGCGGCAGGATTGCAGGATTCCGAGAAGGCTGTGACCAACGACTGCTCGAAAGGAGTTCGATTTGGAATAATATACGGACTCACATAATATTTAAAGGGAATTTAATTAAAAGCAATTCCAATTATTTTGCTTCCTTTTATTATTTGAATTTTGCCAACTTATTAGTTTAAAAGCAAATTAATTATATTAAAATGTTTTATAAGTATCTTCAGTTTTAATAGTTTCTAACTGAAAAATGTTTTCAAAACACTATATAAATTATAGATAAATATATTTAATTGAACTTACACATAAATTTCAGGATTTTGTTTATGAAATAAGGCCCAAATGATCACCAATTTAGATTCTATAAATTTATTTTCCTATATAAGGACATAATAAGGGATAAACTATAAAAATATAAACATTTTCTAGGAAAGAAAATTATTAGAAATAATTTTAACCAAAAATCTAGCCAAACTCCTGGACTTACTACTTAAATCTGGCTTAATATCCTTTGTATATAGAAACCAGACGACACCTTCTGCCAAATATATAATATAATACTTAATTATGATTTATCCGAGCGAAAACAGAGCGCAAATAGCGATATGCATGCTGCGCAGGATAAATCGGGGGGAAAATCACAAGCAAAGTCAGAGGGAAAATCGAAGGGAAATGCAGGGGGTAAATGCATAATATACATATGTATGTATAGGCCACACCCATTGCCGGAGGAGAAGTCAAGTTGTGGCCTATGCTAATGCAGGAAAATGCAGGAAAACGTGGAAATTCAGGGGAAGGCAACAATGGAGTGCAATGGAAATTCTGATCAGAATGCAGGCGACAAAGAATACGTTCCACACTCACCAACACCAACACACACGAAGGCACACAGCCGGATATTCGGCTAACGGTGCAGGGTTGATTGTGAGTGCGACTCACCGAGTGAGAAGTTTTAGCGGAGAGTGGAGTGAGTGTGAGTGTGAGTGGAAAAACTAACTGCCACTGCAAATCATAAGCGAACGGCAGCGAGAGGGAGAGGCCAGTGCGAGTGTTGGTGCGGGACAGCAAGTTCAGCTCACATAACGGGTCCCACTGCGAGTGCAGCAAGTCGCCTCGTCTTCTCGGCTTCAGTCAGTTGCATTCGGCTACTCTTCGGCTTCGGTCGCTCAAGTTGCAAAAAAAATATTAAAAAAATAACCGAAGAACCGAAAAGAAACGGAAGAAAAGTTGAGAAATCAAGAACGAAATCGCAGACGCTCTTTCCATTGCTTCTCACGTCGTGGAATATTTACCAAGTGCTTGTTTTAATTTAAATTAACATAATAAACTGAATAAACTGAATCGAAAATGATGGTGCTACAGCAACAACAACAGCGGTGTCTCTGGGAGGCAGCCACAACGCCAAAGAACTCCCCCACAACAAACACAACAACACAGCCGGCACAGCAATCGCAACAAACATTGCAAAATGTGGAGAAACCAACAATAAAAGTCTGTCAGGACCTCACAACAGCAACAGCAACAACAGCGACAGCACACACATGTGAGTTTCTTAGAGTTGCCGCCCACATAAAGGAAACAACTTTGAAAGAGGGTTGTCAGGCGTTGGGGGATATATGGAAATTAAGAAAGTGGAATATGCGGCAATAAAAAAGGATTAGGGAAATAAAACTCGACAAATTTACATACATTGACCATATAAACTGGCTAAAATTATGCAAATATTATTAAATATTATTAACTAATTTTCTGAAGGTGCTTAAAGACTGATTTATGTTAATTAAGTTCCTGCAAAATATTTATTTTTAATAATTGGTATTTTAGGATGCATATTTTTGCTAATAAAAGTCATAAACAATTTTTTAAGATCTGTAAAGTGGATCACTCATTTAATTTTAAAACATTTTTAAAGTGAATAATTTTTTAACTAGATAATATTACAACATTCTAAAGCTCATTTAAGAGGTTCAAGCAATATTTTTCGGAGAGAAAAATATCCTTAAAACAAATATTCTCTTTCTTTATTGATATCATAATGGATTATTAAAATAATTCATTAATACCTTCCCAATCCAACTGAACAACCCACAAAAACAAATCAAAGAAAACCCAAATCCTACGCAAATTTATGCGACTTTGTACCTGTTACCAAAAAAAAAAACTTTTCACTTTCTGGAGCAATAAATTTCCACCAGAAAAAGGCCAACAGAAAAAAAGGTAACCAGCCAGGCATGGACAAAGGACACCGATGATGATTACACGCCCACACATTATCCCGGCTAGAGGGTCCAGATCAGATGGAATAGGATATATAGAACAGGCAGACACAGGCACAATTTCCCTATCAGATGCACGATTTCATGGCGTTTTGCAATAGATTTGATGCGATGTCCTGCTGCTGCTGCTGGCGGCGGTGTCGTTTTTGGGCAGCAGCTGTCCTTGACGTCCCACTGTGCGAGCGTGTGATCGTCGTTTTCCCAGTGTTTACATTTGCATCCTGGCAGAGTGTCCCTTTTACCTGTGTCCAAGACGTTGTCTCTTATTTTTTTCGGAGGGTATTTTGCATGGAAACAAAGACCAAACGAAACGTTTTTTCTCCGCATTTCCTTCTGATTCCATTTTTTTAGGGAGATAACGATGTCCTAAGGCGCACAGATTTTTATGCTGGTAGAGAAAACAAAGGATAAGCAACCAATTTAGCCACAAAAGGCAAATTTTCTGTAATTACATTTAAGCCGAAGGTGTGGTTATAAAAAATAGAGAAAGGAATGCCCATTCCAAGGCTAACATGCAGATCATCTCATCGCCCAAAATCCCATAGATCCTTTGACTAATGCCACTTGTTATCCTGCTAACAAGTGAGGTGTGAGGGTCAACCCACTGCCAGCCCCACCCTGCCTAAGCTCCAATCCCATCGGGGAAAACCATTACCCGACCACAAGGACAACGCCAGGCGAATGGCCAATGGGTAATCTGTATATTTATATTGTCCTGCACTGGACATTATGCACAAGGATTCCCGAAGTCCGGAGCGTTCTCACAACAATATATTGTCGTAAAAATATGTTACTTTTTCCGGCGCTGCCCGTTGTCTTTCTTGCCCCGGCAAGGATACTACTTTGCTTACACCCCAAGGGAGCTATAAATTTAATATCTACTTTGCAAAACAAAAAACCAAATGGCACAAAAAAAGAGACTGAGAAGGGAAATAGAGTGGACGGTGGGAAAGGGAAGGGAGAGAAATTGTGGATTTTGGTTAGGGTTTTTTTTGTTAATTTGAAGGTTTTTAGGGGAAAATGGAAGAGATTTCAAATTTCAAAGAGTTTTTTTGCACATTTTTGGATTAGATAAAATACTAATGAGCAAATTTACCAATAATTACATGCAGCTTAGTGGTAAATAAATTAAAACTATTCCCCTTTTGTCTTTTTTTTTATAATTAAAGGCTAAAACAAATTATGAAAATATTTTTAAAATCATTAAAATCATTCACAAAATCTTTTTGCTAAAAATATCCTCCTTTATCAAACCACAGAATAAACTATTCTTACCAATATTGCTTAAAATTTAATTTAAAATCCTCTTTAACTTAAATTTCTGCAAAACGCGTTCATAAATCCCTTCACAAATTTTTACAGTGAGCGAAATGCCCATAAAAAATGTGTGAAAACTACTTTAAGCATTATTCCTTGAAATACAATGCGGAAATGGATCCTTAAAAAAAACTTTACAACAGCGAGCACTCAGCTCAGGGCTAGAACGAAAATTTTGCATGTTATATTCGCCATAAGAAATGTGTGTTATGTCCGAATTCCTAATGGACATTTTACGATCCAGCAGACATGAAATGGAAGCACCATGACGCAGCCCCAACTCCCATATGTCCATTTCTGTCTTGGACTTCGAGTACGTGTCATTAGCATTTCAGTTTTCGGTGCCTTAATGTATTATTGAAAATTCAAAAATATGTTTTTTATTTTGTCATTGCAGTTATGCGGCACATGTCCAACTCACCCACACCGCCCTCGCCACTGCGCTCGCTATCAGGTAAATATCTTTTGCTATTTAATATATGGCTAATCCTTGGGCAGCATTCAGCTGACATGTCCTTTTTTAGCCCGCTCCCGACTCGTGTCGGAACGTGGCTACTTTGTGGCTAAATTGATTACTCACATCGGAACAGACAGACAGTTTTTATAGTTTTCAGTATTCCTCTTTTTTTTTTTTGCAATATGCAATCAACCACGCTTCCCCCTGGCCGCATCCCCTATTCCATATTGGGTTTATTTTCTGGGTTCGGCTTAGGTAGGAACTGGAGTCCTTGGCTCTGTTATTGGTAATGAGGCATTAGGTTAGGACGGGGTACCTATAATATTTATTATAGGTGCTGTTGAGGGACCAGCACGTGACCGAAGTGTGACTGAGCTCGTACCAGAAGCCTTCTGGGTTTGCAATAGGAAATTAGAGGAATCCAAAAGGGTGGAGGTTGAGGGATGTGGAGGAATTAGGGAATAGCTTTTTATATTTTAAAGGAAAAACTGCAGTAATTATTCTGGTTTCTTAAAAAAATAATTCCAAGGGAAATGGAAACTTATATAAAATAGTATTTATTAGGTAATTATTTTATTTCATTTATAAGAATACAAAAACCTTGTAATTTGATAGATTTATTTACCATGGTTTATATGAAAAAAAAACTCTATTATAAATAATAGTTTATATTTAGCTAAAAACATTATCTATTTCCCTTTAAATTCGACCATTAATTGCTGAAATATTTTAAGCATTGTACAGTCTAAACACGCGCTCATTATTTTCCATTGTTATAAATTGCAAACTTTTAATTTCCCTTTCGACCATTTCCCAAAATCTTATTTTATGCGTAAACCCACCCACATCCTCCCCCAAAAACCACCCCCGCAGGAAGGAAGGAAGGGGAAACAAGCTAGAAACAGGAGAGATCATCCTTTTGAGACCCCTATATATGCTCTTTTGACCTCCAACTCCCTCCTCTACGTTGACCCTAACACGACCCTCTTCTGTTTCGCAAACAAACAGAAATAACAATTTGTCAGAATGTAAATTTCTGCTTTTCTGCATTTAAATGTGTGCCCGGAGCAATTATGTAAGGACCCCGAGCCCAGGACAACCCCTAACCGAGTGCAACTAATCTATGCAAAAACATGCAATGAAAAATCCACCCCGATTTGAATATTATAATATATTGGCGTCGCATTAGCAGCGGGGTTGAGTTGCCCCTGCCATCCGATTGTAGGTTGACAATTAAACTTGCATTTTTATTGGTTTACACAAATTAGGCGAGTCACTCGAACCAAGGGTGCCTAACCCCAGCCCCTCCCCGCACCCCTCTATTATGCATATTCAAATGTTGTCAAAATAACATAAAGGGTCCTCTAAAAAAAAGGGTTGCGGCTGCTAAAAAACTCAAGTGCCGTAACAGAGGCAAACTGTTGATCCCCGCTCAACCCTGTTTAACATATCATTTGAATAGCGCCGAGGTGTGAAGGGTTACCCTTTGCCACCTCTTTTATTTCGTTTTTTAAGTGCCACTTGTTGAGCGATCTCCCCTCTGTATTCTTTCCCCGTTATTCAAATTGAAAGGATTTTGGTTGCGTGAAGTTAATTGAGGCTCTCTTTTGGTAGTTTTTTGTTGAAGGGTAATTCAGTAAAGGATATTATAATCAGCGGATCTGATTGGGTGTTCCGGGCTCCTTTTTTGTGTATTTAGAAAAAATCGTACTCCTCCTCCATGGGCGTTCCGAGGGCGTTATGTGTGTGTGGCATGCAAACAAGTTGGAAAATCATAGGGCTTTTAAATAAGGCATTAAAAAGGAGGTACGAGTTTATAATGAAGGGTTAAGAAGGGGTAATAAAAGCAGTTAGGGGCTAAGAGGGATATTATAAAGAAAGTAATGGATGTTTATTAGAAGCACAAAAAAGTATACATTATGTTATTATGAAGCTTATGAAAATAAACTAAAATATAAATGAATATAAAAGGTCATAAAATTTGAACACCTTTGCAAATAAAATACAAATAAACTTGAACTAAGTTAAAGTAACTTTTAAATATTTCTAGAAAATAATCTTTATCACGAACAATTTCCAAAATATTCTTAGTATTTTTCTATATCAAACTCCTTGAAAAAATATTTAAAAAATACATATATTTCTCCATAGAAACCACAACCTTTATAGAATTCTTAAAATTCCCATTTCTCCTGTGAAAGTGATTTTGGCTTAACTTATATGTAGATAAAATGCCTGAGATATGCAAGGATAATTGGATTGCCAGACTCTATTCCACTCTATCGCCATAAATCTCTACCAATGCACTCTCTATATATTTCGAAACTATATCTTTCCCATAAATCGAAACGCACTTTACACTCCCTTTGATCGGTATCCCGAAAACCAACCCCTAAAAACTGCAAGGGAGAAAAGGAGTACACAGAATTTTCAAATAGAGGCAACACTTCATTTGTCAGTGGAAACATTCACACATTGCCATTGTGGCAGGACGTAGAACTTGCAGGCAGGGCCTCGTCAGCAGGACAACACATCTGCTCGGGCGACAGACAAAGCGGCATCACCTGGTTTTGGATCGAGGATCGTGGATAGCGCACTGCAGGCGCATTCCACGCACAAAGGGATCGGAGTTGTAGTTCCTTCGAGGTTTGAACTTGCTCCACAGAGGCTTCTTGACTTGCCTCCTTTCCTCCTCGTTTTTTTTAAAGGAAACAATGCATCGGGGAACCCCTTTTTTTAGGTTTTAGCTGGTCCAATGGCAAGTTGCATTCTCTTTTAATCCGCGACTCGTGCATTCGAAATTGTAACGAATTTTAAATTCGTAAAAATCTTGTGTCAGCGAGGGGTTGCAAAAATGTTTCAAAAAGGGTGACGCCTAACCCTTGGCTTGGATTTTCATCTCTGACTGGTTCGGCGATTCGCTTTCAATGGCTAATTTTATTATGGCGTATATTCAACTCTTGGCCGTTCTACATAAAGGGAGTCATAAAAACAGCTGGCCACATGCAATTTAGTGGCAACGTTTCAAACTCCCGCATCGGAGATAGTTTTGAAAAATCTCCTAATCCTCTGAATCGAGTTTAACATGGGGTTGAATCCGCTTAAAACTATCAATTCCAGTCTTTTTAGTAAATCGGTTTATACGGGGTTTGGTTTTTTGCCTTGTTAATGTTCTTGATTGTTACAATTTTATTTAAAATTTTTAACAAATGTTGGGAAATTGATTTTGATAGATAAATATTTAAAATATTTTATTTTCTATTTTATTCCTAAAGTAATGGCTTTCTTATTCTATAGCTTATGATTTTTATTACATATTTCTCTTGTCGAAAGTTCCATTCTCTTTATATTTTTTATTCCCTTTCAAAATCAATCAATTTTTCTTTAGAAAAATTATGAAATCTGAGCTCTTTTCGTTGCTCTGCTGCTGCGCATTTACCAGAGACAAAGGACTCGGCCTGCTCAGCTTCCTGTTTGACTCCGCCGTGGCCTCTGATGTACGGCTATTTTTCAATTATTATGCATGATTGGGTTTTCAGCAACACAGTTTGAGGGGGAGTTCGTCGTCGTCGTGGGTTCAATGGGGGTAGTGGAGGCCACAAAGGCAAAACCCTTCCGCTTGAGCGTCTATCGTAGCTAACCGCAGGACGCAGACATTGGACAGGATAGCGAGGAAAAAGGATGGGCATTCAATTGGAAGATTGAATAAAATTTGCCTTAAAAAGGCTGTAGAGAAATTTATCTCGGATAAAAGAGGTTTCATAAGATACTCTTTTTAAGAAAGGGAAATTCATTACAAAGATTAAATTTTTAATATATTTATAGGAGATTAATATCTTGTTACTTTATATAATATTGTGACCATAATAAAATATAATTTTTATGAAATTAAAATATTTAGAATTTATTAACAAAGCAATGGGGATAAGACAAACTAATTCTCTCATCATAAATATACTTGAAAGATGGGTCCTGAAAATTCTAAAGAAAATATTTGTAATAATTATTTAATAAAAGAATATAGGTGTCTAGCATTTTCAAGGTTCTAAGATCTCTAAATATTATTTTTCTGTACTATATTATTAAACTTTCTCTAAAATCCATGATATCCTCGCGATACCCTTCAAACTAGCTGTAGAAATATTGAAAAACTTGCACAGTCTTTTGGTTAAAATCAAATTATGCGACGCGTGCGTTGACCAGAGTCCGGCTACTTGAACTTCATTGAGTTGGAAAATTGAAAAGCAAACTACCCACAGTCCTCGTGTACAATATAAAAAAATATATCTCTCCTCTTCTCCTTTGCTTACAGACTGCGGCAAGAGCTTCGAGGAGGAGGAACTGGAGCTGGGCGAGAACTGCGGCGAGGTGCCGCAGAATCTGAGCAGCAAGCGCCAGGCCAGGGATCTGGATCCGGAGCTGGAGAACGAGGTGCTGGACCTGGCTCCGCCGCCAAAGAGATTGGCGGAGATCAAGCAGGAAACCGAAAGGGAAGAGGAGATGGAGCCAAGTGCCGTGCCGCCACAGCCCTTGAACTTTGCGCCCGAGGAAATGCATCAGGCCCTGCAGCTGCAGCTGCATAGCTACATCGAAATGGTCCGCCAACTGGCTCCCGAGGCCTTTCCCAATCCGAATCTGGCCTCGCAGTTCCTGCTCCAGAACTCGCTGCAGGCTCTGGCCCAGTTCCAGGCCCTGCAGCAGATCAAGCAGCAGCAGCGGGAGGATCATCCGCCGCCCAGTTACTCCACGCCGCTGACAAAGTCCCCTCTCAGAAGTCCCTCCTTGAGTCCGGTGCCCAGGCACAGCAGCAAGTCCCAGCAGCGCACGCCGCCCAACTCGATGAGCGCCAACACTCTGGGACTGAGCAGTGCCGTGATGACCCCGAATACACCCAGCATGCAGCAGCAGCAGCACCAGCACCAGAGCACTCCCAAGCCCCAGAGCGGTCTGACTGTGGCCTCGGCCATGGCCAAGCTGGAGCAGTCGCCGGAGGAGACCACGGACCTGGAGGAACTCGAGCAGTTTGCCAAGACCTTCAAGCAGCGGAGGATCAAGCTGGGCTTCACCCAGGGCGACGTGGGCCTGGCCATGGGTAAGCTCTATGGCAACGACTTCTCGCAGACCACCATCTCCCGCTTCGAGGCCCTCAATCTGAGCTTCAAGAACATGTGCAAGCTGAAGCCGCTGCTCCAGAAGTGGCTGGAGGACGCCGACTCGAGCGTGGCCAAGTCGGGTGGCGGAGTCTTCAACATCAACACGATGACCAGCAGCCTGACCAGCACACCGGAGAGCATCCTGGGGCGCAGACGCAAGAAGCGCACCTCCATCGAGACCACGGTGCGCACCACGTTGGAAAAGGCCTTTCTGATGAACTGCAAGCCCACCTCGGAGGAGATCAATCAGCTGTCGGAGCGCCTGCACATGGACAAGGAGGTGGTGCGGGTGTGGTTCTGCAATCGTCGCCAGAAGGAGAAGCGCATCAATCCCTCCCTGGATCTCGACAGCCCCACGGGCACCCCGCTGAGCAGTCATGCCTTTGGCTATCCCCCACAGGCCCTGAACATGTCCCACATGCAAATGGATGCCGGTTCCGGTTCCCTCTGCGGCAGCTCCATCAGTTCCGGCGAATAGGAAGATCCGGCGAGCCCAAGCGAGCCCTGTACATAGTCAGCTTTTACTCCAAATTCTTCCACAACATTCCAACACACACTCCAAGACACACACTCTCTCCATATCAATGCCATGGATGTATTTAGGAATCTAGGTGATAGCCAGTCGTATCAGAAGAGATCCATAACGAATTTATGAGTACTTATAGCTCCACATTACCTATTCGTATCTGTATGCATGTAGAAGAGTTTCTAGTTCTAACAACCAAGCCCCCAAAATGCCATAAATATATGTATCTGTTGTGTCCTATATCCTCTATATCCTGTAGCCACACATCATCGATTGACCCTAGAGTTGTATTTAGTGTGTATTGATTTAGATGTGTATGTATATGTATACCGATGTTGTTGTACGATGTCCAATTGTAAATTGATCTTGAACACTTGAACTTAGATCTAAACATCCAAAAATTTCAATAAAATTATTCCGATAAAATAATTTATAAAAAAAATTAACGCAAATACGTGTTTTTTGGGGGAATCTATGATTTCTGAGTGGGAAATTATGAGAGAGAGACAGCTAAAAATATATATGTAATAAAAAGATTGGTGGGGACCTCGTCTAAAAATTTGGGCAAAATATAATGATAAACATGGGAGATATTAGACAATAAAGTTGCAACCTTCTATCTCCATCTTGCTCGCACTCATATCAGATGATTAGTAGGTTCTCGAACCATGGTTTCAAGCTGGGGCGATTAAAAAATTAATGATTTTTTATTCATTTCTACGCGACTTTTAGAATTTTTTATTTTTAATATCGATTTAATTTTAATTTAATTTAATTGCACAAAGCTTTGAGTACCGGGTATCTCACAGTAAAGCTCAATCTACTTGGCATCCTAACTTATTAATTACGATTTAGCGAAGTTAGTATTACATTTTTTAAGAAAAACATAATTCTAATGGAACCGATATATAAGTCAGGATGAAGAACTTTTTAAAGTAAATCCGATCTATATAACTTCTAAAAGATATTTTTAAAAACCTTTTCTTGCAACTTATTATATTTTTAAATATTTTTTGTAACCATAATCCCAATCCTTGGCTTCCCTTTTGTGTTACATAAAATTATCTTTCATCTTTTAACTTATTTATGTAACCTATAATTCCATAACTTCTCAAAAGGCTTAGCTTATTATTCAATTAGCCAACGTTTAAGGTTATATTTTCTGACGACGTGTGCCACTCGAATCTCATTAGGCCAAGCCTAAATAAATATTGAACGAGATATTTAGTTAACTGATTTCCTTGGCCCGCTCTGAAAGCGTCCGCCAGCCACGCGACAAAGGCAAACACGACCATTTTTTAATAAACTTCCTGGCAAACGCGGGCCAAGGATACGAACCCTTTTATTTTATTCTATTTTTTTCCGATGTCGAGTGTGGATTTGTTGGATAAGAAATCACTTCATCTTTTGGGCCCCGGCGACAGTCAATATGGCAATGGCAGGCGGTGGCAGAAACCCTTATTTGTATATCGAGGCAAGCGTGTAAATCCTTTTTTTTTGGCCATCCAACCCCCTCCATCCCGAAGTTTGCCGAGCTCTGATTCGCTTACGACTGGCCCGGGATCTCTGTTAAAAAAGGAGCGAGGGGCAAAAGGGTTTATGCCATCAATTCACACATAGTTATGTCATATGGTGCCCGCTTCGGTGGTTGATTTCGGTCTTGTTCTTGTGTCCCAGTTCCTGTTGTTTGCTGTTTTCCGCTTTCCCGTGTCCCGAGTGATGAGGGCAGCCCCGGCAGAAGTAGAAGGAATTTTGGTATCCTTTGAAATCGCTTAAGCGAGTCAAGTCCTTGATGGAGATATCTTAATGGAAGTGTGCCAATAAATTAGGTAAATGATGGTCCAAAGGGAATTGAACATATGGAGAGGATTTATTTAAACAAGAAATGGAATTTTGAAGGTATTAATTTATAAAATAGATAGTAAATTTATAGAGAAATTAATGAATACGTTTAAGAACTTCATTTTCATCTTTAAATAAATTTAAACATTTTTAGCAGTTCTTTTCTGTTAAGTTTAAATTTTCTAAAATATTTCCGAGCCCAAAACCCTGCCCCAAGGCCACTCTCTGAGCACTTCCCTCAGCCATATTCGTTTAAAACTTGAGGTTTTGACTGCCGGCAGCTGTCCAGAGTAGCGAATAAATTTTTAATCTGGCCAGAAGTGAAATCTCGACCAGCATACTTACCCTATTTAATTTGCAGATCCACACACCCTCGCACACACATCAAACGGAGGCCAGAGGAAGGCCCAATCTCGGCCAGCACTCACACATAATTGGCGAGCACTCGAATCCTGGACCAGGACTCTTTGAATGTTATCAGTCCTGTGCAGACGACGTCTGTCCAGTTCAAATAACCAAGAAGATGGAAAAAAGGAGTCCTGAGTCCTGAATGAAAACGGACACAAAATGGCTTTGAGCAATTCTGGTTTTCAATGGACGAATTCAGGGGGGATACATCGATTGCATTGGTCATATTCAAAGTGCTGGTCCAAATGGGCTGATAAGCCCCGTAGGCCATTCAGGAATCCAGGGGGAGATTGTCCGCCCGAGATTTCATTCAGCAGGTTTTCGTTTCGTTTGATAGATTTTCCCGTCAGGCAAGCAAGCAAACATTTGCTGCATTTGCAAATTGAATTTTCTCGGCGAGAGAGAAAACATTTCATTTTTCCCTCGTCCGTTTGCTTCATTTATAACCATTTAATGAAATTTTCGAATGCGTTTTCATAATATTGTCGTGGCCCCGACATCATTAATCACCAGCCACTTGGCAGGGACTAACGAAAATTAAGTTTCCTTTATGCTTTCGCTTCGAATAATGCTTTTAGTAGTTATTTTTGTGCTTAAGGAGCATGAACTAGGGGGTTTTCTTTCTGAAATAAATTAGATATTAAAGTTATTGTACATTATAGCTGAAGAAATTATAAATAAATGAAAAGATAAACTCATAAAACATTAGACAGATTGTTTTCTGTGTTAATTTAGTGATTTTTTAACTACTTTACTTTGAATTTTTTTGTCACTTTTAAGCCCCCAGCTTGTTGCTTTTAAAAAGATAATAAAATTATATATTTTCCTGTGCATTGCCCTTGTTCCCAATCGAAATCAAGATAGCAGACGCTGATAATTTCGGATGAGTTCAATAAAAAGTGCTCGCAAATTATATGGCGAACATATGTTAAATTTCTGCGTGACTGGCTGACAATTTGATGCTTTGAATTTCAATTTGCTCAGCAAGTAAAAGGAACCAGGACACCGCTCCTGCGATGAGGGGCGGGAACACACCCCTTTATTCTTTCGCCCGACTGAAGAGAACATAAGACTTGTGCAAACATTTGGCCAAAAAAACAACAGCACCGCGGCGTGGGGAAACACAATTGAATTACAATGAAAATATGAAATGAGCAAAAAAGTAGATGAAGAAAATCGCATACAAAAATTAAGCAAACAGGCGAAACAAAGGAATAAACCCCCGAAATGAAAAGTTTCAAAAGTGTGGGCCACTGGCTCCGGCAAATAGCTGGGGAAAAAAAGCGCAAATTCAATATTTGCAGAAGAAACAAATGGGAACGAGGACGAAGTCCAGAGCCAGGAGAACGACAATGCCCCAAGACAGGCGAGTAAACAACAGCTAAAAAGTAGCAAGAAAATAGAATAAATAGCAAAGAAATAGAAGCAGCATAAATCGAAGTTGGCAGTACCCATCAAAGTGATTTTTTCTGTGAATATATTCGATGAAAATGCACAACAAAATTTATTTTAAAACAAAAAAAATCGCCTGGGCTTTAAATCTTTTAAAAATGTATCTAAAAGTATGCAATGAAATATTTAATAAGGATTTTTTTGGGAAAAAACCTACTTTTGGAAACAATTTCCAAAGATTTTAATTTCTTTCTTATTTCTTTATTTCCTTAAACATTTAACAACCCCATCTACCCCTCCAATCCCTGGGTGATTTGATAAAATCCTTTGCGAGACCATAAAATTGTGGCAAATAAGAAAAACGAGGTAAATAAAAGGAAAACCTCTGAGAGTCCACATTTGCCACCCTCTGAAAATCAAAATGGAAAACCCGCGTTCAATGGCCGCTTGGAAATAAACTTTAAAATGGAAAATTTGCATGCAAACACCAGTGAAAAACATCCCCTTGGAAAACTTTCTATCAGCCAATTAGCGGAATAGCTTTTTTTATACCAGGCTCAAAAATCAAAGCCAATCAAGGGCGTGATTCGAAATCAACACCATCTTGTCCAGATGGGTGGTTGGTGATAGCAGATGATAGTGGGGCTGAAAAAAACTTGATCCCTTTGACATGTTTTCACATTTAATTAACTTACACGCGCCGAAAGTTTCCGGGCACGAGAGATAGTCTCGGATCTAATCACACCCAAGTGTAAACGAAACCCGAAAATGGGGCTAAGAAAACAAAAGGATAAAGACCCTTGCCGCCGCCTCCCTTTTTTTTTTTTTTGACAATTTGAAACCAGTTCAAGTGGTTTAATCATTTAACGCACATCATAAAAATCGCATCAAGTGATTTTTATTTACACGCCCAGGACAAAAAAGAATCCCCAAAAACACAAACGAACGCGGGGTGGATTATTTTGGGGCGTGGGTGTGAAAGAAGGGGTGCGGGGTTTCGGCGAACAAACCCTTTGAAACCCTAGTTTTGGGAGGCAGAAACTGAGGGAAAATCAGTTCGGACATTAGATAAGGTTAGCTGATAATCACTGGGGTCGGGGAGGTGAGTTAAAGGCGTTCTCCTGTGGTGTTTAATAGTGGAATCTAGGGTGTAAGTGGAGTAAAGTTGAACTAGAACTGCAGGAAGCCTTGTTTTTAGTTTATTATAAAAAATAATCCTTAGAATTTATTTATGGCTTCCCCTATCAGTTAAAAATTCCTCAAAACTCGCAAAAGTAATATATTTTTTGCTTTTATATTTGCTTTTCCATATAAATACCTCACATTTCTTCAATTTAAAACCCTCTTCTTCAGAAATCCACCTAAAGCTTAATCATATTTCCTTTTAAATCCACAAAACAACTTATTTCCGTGTTAGCGAAGTATTTAATCTTTTAGTTTTTGTTTTTTTTAAATACATATTTTTTTAGCTGGTAAGGCGTAGTGTATATAATGTGAATTTTATTCAAACCTTCATGCGCAGCCGCATAATGGGTATAAGATGTGAGGGATTAGATGAAAATGCTTGAAGATTGATCTTGAACAGAGACAGAGACAAAGGCAACTGAAGGCGACCGCTCGCAAATGCTTAACAGAAGGTATTGATCTGCAATGAAAGCAACAAATTAATAAGTAACGAACTAGCAACAAAATGCGTAAAATCAAACTTACAATATCATCAATCTTCAAGATCGAGCGAATCGTTTCCGTGGCCAGGGTGATGGCCGAAATGCTGACCAGCAGCGGCTGCACCACATTCTCTGCCATAATGTCTGTGATGGCGCCCTTACGCACATTGATGCCGGCCGTCTTCTCGCCCAGGGCGTGACGGTTGCGGAGCTCTGTGACCGTGGCAATGGGGTTCAAGCCTGCATTCTCGGCCAGCGTCGAGGGAATGACCTCCAGAGCATCGGCAAATGCACGGAAGCAGTATGCATCTACACCCTCTACTGTTTGGGAATACGCGGCCAGCTGCAGTGAAATCTCAATCTCTGGCGCACCGCCGCCCACAATCTGGGCGCGATTCCTCACCAAACAACGCACCACGCAGAGGGCGTCGTGCAGCGAGCGGGCAGCCTCCTCCAGGACCAGCTTGTTGGATCCGCGGCAGATGATCGAAACAGTGCGTCCCATGTTTTGGACACCGGTGATCTTCACAAACTTGTTGGTGCCGCTGGCCACCTCCTCGACCAGCTCGGCGCTGGACAGGTTCTCGGCTGTGAAGTGATCCAGCGAGGCGATCGGGCGGCAATGCAGCGTCTTGCACACAAACTCAATATCCTCGCGCTCCACATCCTTGACCACCAGGCACTTGATCTTATCTAGGAAGTGCTGAGCCAGATCCGAAACAGCATCACTAAGGGAAATACGACGATAATTCGAATTATTAGTATAAGAAGGGGGCAAGAAGAGCTGCTCAACTTACCGCAGGATAGACTTCTGAACCAGCAGGACATTGCAGCCAGCCTTCTTGATCTGCTTGACAATGTTAAGGATATAGGAACGCTCCTCCTTCAGCACACGATCCATGGCAGCATAGTCCGACACAATCACACTGTGATCCATCTGGAAAAGTAAGTATTTTCGTTAAGTAACCTTGTTATATCTTATATTTCCTTTAAATACTCACATCGGTCTTGGGAGCCGAGATGCAGAACTGGATAAGACCGATCTTGGCCTTCTCGATGCGCTTGGGGGCGTTGGTGCCCGCCGAGCGGCTGGTGAAGACCAGACCATCGATCAGCTCAGTGTCCTCGACGGTGCCGCCCAGACTGGAGATAACCTTGATGTTCTTCAGATCCACGGAGCCCTCTTTGCCGGGCTCGGTAACCTTCAACACGGCATCCACAGCGATGGGAGCCAGCAGGCTGCTCTGCTGCGACACCACCTTGGAGTTGAGCGATGTGGAGGCGCTCTTGATCAGCGTTTCGCGGTCACTCAACTCAATGGGCGTGGACATCTCTGTGAGGATCTGCACAGCCTTATCGGAGCAGCGCTGGAACGAGTCCGAAATGGCCGTGGGATGCAGGCCCTTCTGCAGCAGCTTCTCGCAGGCCTCCAGCAGAGCGCCGGCAATGACCACAACGGAGGTGGTGCCATCGCCAGCTGCCACATCCTGGGCGCGGGACAGCTCAACCAGCATCTTGGCAGCCGGGTGCAGGACGTTCATCTGCTTCAGGATGGTGGCACCATCGTTGGTGATGGACACCTCGCCATTGGCCGCCTGGATCATCTTGTCCATGCCGCGGGGTCCCAAGCTGGTGCGGATGGCATCGGAAACAGCTGCAAGGGAAGGGGTATTTTATATAAATATTTGTTCAATATTATAAAGATATGAAACCAACAAAAAAGCATGTTAGACGCTTTATAGCTCAAGAAACATATGACTAATCGACCAATAACCTAGCAGATGGGCTTGTTTCATACAAACTCAGATGTTTAGGATAATCTATACATTATAGGGAAGTAAAATATTGACTGATAAACTCCATAAGAGTTATAAAACCTCTTCTAAAGGGTATTAAGAAGCATTAACATTTTCAATTCGCTTCATCACATGAGTAATGCACACGCGCTCTTCTTCTTCCACCTCAGAAGGTTCCAGACACAGCCGGCATCCAACTGCGATTTGCGTTTCCCATTTGGGCAGCTATTTTGGCATAACATTGCCCCAAAATCTTTTGAACGCCACAAGATCATCACAAATAACCATTTTACTCACATTTCACTTGATTTCTACGTTTAATTAAATTTATTTTTTCACATTTCTTACCCTTTGCCGCCTGGATGTTGGACATACGCACATCAGTAGGTTTGGACTTGTCTTTGAAGGCCTTGGCCTGGGGCTTGATGCCAACCGATTTAGCCTTGGGCGCCATTGGAACGTTAATTACACGATTTTCGGCAAAGCACAATTATTCCGAATCAAATTCACGCCGATTAACACAGATTAAAAATTCCTAAAATTTACGTATTCGGCTGGCTGTCAGTGTGACCGTAGTACAGAAGTTCGAAAATACCAGGACCCTTTCAACATAAATATACTAATTAATGCTTAAAATACCAATATACTGTCGATTTGTGTGAATGGTAATACCTCATTCTTGAACTAGTGACTCGGCTCCTTTATTTATTTTGCTATTTCTAAAATTTACGCCGAAAACATGCCGCACGGACACTCGCACGATCATGGCGGCTGCAGCCACGAGGCCACGGACATTGATCATGCCCTGGAAATGGGCATCGAGTATAGCCTGTATACGAAAATCGACATAGAGAACACGGAATGCCTGAACGAGGAGACGGATGGCCAGGGTAAAAGTGTCTTCAAGCCCTACGAGACGCGCCTGGATCTCAGTAAATTTGTGCAGAGCGACGCTGACGAGGAGCTGCTCTTCAATATACCCTTCACCGGCAACGTCAAGCTCAAGGGAATCATCATAAGCGGCGCCAACGATGACTCCCATCCAAATAGGGTTAAAATGTAATCAGTCCTTGCAAAAAATCACACAAAAACTACAGCTTTATGTTTGTTACAGCTTCAAGAACCGCCCCAAGATGACCTTTGACGATGCCAAAGCCAAGCCGGATCAGGAATTCGAGCTAACTCGCGATTGTCGTGGAGAAATTGAATACTCACCGAAGGTGGTCACCTTCTCCTCCGTTCATCATCTATCATTGTACTTTCCCAGCAATTTTGGCGATGACAACACTCGCATTTATTACATAGGTGAGTTTCTAGGCCATTGTAGCCCATAATATAACTATTTCCTAACCTTCCTTGAGGTCTCCGTGGAGAGTTTACTGAGGCCCATTACCATGGCGTCACCATCTGCAACTACGAGTCTCGTGCCAATGCCGCTGATCACAAGGAAAAGGCTTTCGATGGCGTGGGCAGACCCATCCAATAAGTCAGGAGCGATAGTCTGTCATTAAGCTAAAATTAGCAATTTAATTGAGTATTTGTGATCATCCAATGAATGAATTTTTTAATTCCTTATCATCTAATTGAGTATTTTATTGCACTAATTGCTTTGAGCTAAAATGCTCTTAAGAATGTTGAGTTGGTGGCACCACATCGGGTCCAATCTTCATGCCTATATTAGGCACTTTGTCTGAATGAATTTCGGCAGTGACCTCTGTAAAGAGCTTGTCCCACTGCCAGAGATCATCCTTCTCATTGAGACTCTCCTGGGGCACCAGGCAGTCGGTTAATATGGAGAGATCGAAGCCATCCACGGCAGAGAAGGCGTATTGGGACAACAAATCGGAGTTTGCTTCCTTTAAGACCGCCGAACGTGTAGAACCGATACTGAAAAGTGGATAAATTTGAATGCTAAGGTAAAGGATTCTTACAGCTCCACTTACGTGGCTGGTTCCACTATCTCATTGAGCATTATTTCATCTTTAATGTCATCCATGTCAGGTATGACGGGTATGTCATCTGTTGGTATCGAGTTTGTGGCCGACTTCGTTTGCCTGAAGCGTTCGCTGAAAGTGGGGAATAGAAAATATGATTAGCATTATTCCTGAATAAGAAATAATTTGATATTGAATGGGAGAAGTCTTCTAAATCAATAAATACGTGGCAATCTTGTTCAGAATTCCATTCAAGGCACTTACTCATCAAAGGAGTTCTTCTTGGATCTAAAAAGAAAGAAAAGTATGCTCAGTGAAATGCTCAATGAGGAGGTTAACCATACCCACTTTAATCCCTTGAGGCCAGAGTCAGCCCATCCTCCCGAGATGCGCCGAATGGGTGGGCGATGTGACTCGAACTCATTGTTGTAAGATGACGACGTTCCCGCATCCGATATGGAGGGCGGCGTTCCGCCCTGGGCCTGTACATTCAACGTTATATCGATGGATATGTCCTTGGAGCCTGCTGCCTGCAGGGACTCCTCCTTCAGTACATCGCGACTCTTGGAGCGCCGACCCTTCCTGGCCGTCGTCTGTGGATGGCAAGTAAACCAAATTTTAATGTACACATAATTAATGGTAACTTTTCACCTTTCTTATTGTCATCTTGAGTTCTTCGGCCCAGTCCATCATCTTTTGTTTATGTTTTTGCTCAGCGTTTCCTAGACAACAAGTGGTCATGGTTACGCCGTGGGAATGGCCAATGCTCCGCCACTGAAGTTTGCCATTCGCCGTGCGATGCGATATATTTCAAAAGCTGTTATCAGTATCCGATGTCATCGGATTCCGATGACAGTTTAAAGAAGAGAAGGAACTTCCAAGCGGCCAAAAATAAACAAAAATATATTTTTTTAATCGAGCACAATGCTGACGGACACGGATGATGACTTCTTTTTTGAGGAGGACAAGATGTGAGTATTGCTTGGACCACGTAACCTCTCTGCATAGCTTTGTTTCCTTGAGCACGACAATCTGTTGCGAAACTATCTGTTAAAAATCAATAATCGCAACCCAAATTCTAACATATTGTTGGACTCAGGCCAGTGCCGCTGCTCATCCAGTTGGATGGCGATAGTGCCGAGGGTGTACGGCGGCACAAGGATCTCCCCGCGGAGCCGGAGAAACCGGAAGTGTCCTCCGCCATCAGCGAGGCCACCGTTATGCTCTGCTCTCCGGCAGTCTTTGCTTCCGGTTCCGGTTCGGACAGGTTTGGCAGCGAATCCGCCAATAGGCAGAAATATGAGTTAGACCGTTTGTAAGTCAAGTCCGCCGATTGACTGAGATTCGTTTTGATTTTATATTCACTCGGTGGTCGCTTAAAAGCTAGAAAAAATATGTATTTTTATATTTTTCAATATTTTTTAAACCTAAAATTAAATTTTAATTTAAATTTCCGTTTAGAAAATGATCCGTTTAACTTAAAAAACCTTATTTTATTATTATTTATTCTATTTTTATACCTGAATATGGTTTACCTTTTATATTTACTCGACAATAGGCATAATGTTTAATTAAAAGCTGTCTTTATTTCGTTTTTAACTTACAATAATTATAAAACCCATATTATTTGTATTATTTCTTATTAGATTTTATGTTTTTATCCTAAAAATTTTACCACAAAGCGACCACCAATATTTATTATAAAGTATTTTGTGCCAATAACCAACCAAAACTAGAACTAATGGTATTTCAATATATACATATATCCACCAAATAAAGGACAATTATGATTTTATTTTGTGTGTAGTCGTCTTAGATGCTTATAAAAAAAATATATAAAATATTATAACTAGGTTAGCTAGTGTATTCAGAGGTTACCCTTCGGCCTTCCAAGTCCTGTCTATCCGCCAGAAACGATAGCTCCACGAAGACTTAGCCTAAGCTACCCCAAACAACAGTTTTAAGTTAGTAATTATAGCCCAATGGCCTTGCTAGAACTGGTAACATATGGCTAATTTAGAAAATTGCACCGCTCGATGTGAGTAGGTATGGAAAATTGCCACAATATTCCACACTCATAACCATTACGTACAATTTACATATAGCACGCGTAGTTCACGCTTCACTCTACCAACTATTTCAATTGAAACTAATGGTCGTAATTACTTAAACATTTAAATTCCAATAGGGGCATGACAGTCACCACCAATGCCGTTGTCATCACCAAGGATCAGAGCAACCTGATTGGAATTAGCATTGGCGGAGGAGCGCCCATGTGTCCGTGTCTATATATTGTACAGGTGAGTTACCAAGGAAATCTAGCTATTTGATGGAGCAAATTTGTTCATTTTTGTCCTGAAAGAAGTAGCTTCAAGCTATCCTTGAAGCAGGGGTGGGCACCGTATGTCATTATCGGAGCTTAACAAAAAACACCATCTTTAAAGCCAAAACAAAAGCCAGCTGCTTCGTTGCCTCTCCCGGACAACGTGTAGGTTTTGCTCTTGTATGCCTCCTGAATGAGGTTTTTATCCCAAATAATTTAAAACAGTTTTATTATAAGGATATACTATTAATACTCTTTAATTTGATGTTTCCGTTATGCTGCCAAAAATTCTTAATAGTTCCTACAACCCTGCTTTACCGACCGTTGCCTTACTCCATGGATTCGGATTGGCCTTGAAGTTGGTCAGTTTGCGCTGCTTGAGAAACTCCCTTTGCTCCGACTCCAACCAATCGTTGGCCAGCTGCTCGAAGCGCTCCTCCATCCGCATCCGCTTCCCTTCATCAAACAGATAACGCCCCACCGCCCGCTGCGCGGTGTGGAGCTTGAAAGGCTTTGGGCGAGTGAAGGAGTACTCCCGGCGAGGTGAGAACGGCTTGCGGAACATGTAGTCCATGGAGGAGCACGGATTGATCTTCGGCATGGACTTGGCCGGTCTGTTGCGCTTCCTTTCCTCGTTCTGGCGCTTGGTCATTGCCTCCAGGGACGCGGCCAGGGTGCGGGGACACATCGGCTTGGTCAACTTCTGCCTGGAGTTCAGGTACAACTTGCGCATCTGCAGGCGCTGATGGGACTTCTCGAAATCGGGCACTGGCCGGCTCCGGAACTTGTACTCGCTGCTCTTGCTGGTGGCGCAACGCTGGAGGTCCTTGAGGTTGTCGGCGTACAGCTTCTGGTACTCAAGAAGCCGCGGGGCCGAGATCCTGGCCGGCTTTCTGGCCGGCTTCTTGGGTTTCCTTCTTCGCTTCTGACCGCCGCCAGCCTGCTTCCGCTTGAGCGAACTCTTCTGGGGCTCCTGCTCCCGCAGCACCGCCAGCAGCTGGTCATCCAGACGGTCGAAGCCCGGTATCACCTTGGGCCTCATCCCTGCAGCGGCCTGGCTGGCATCATTGGCCCATTTGTACCAGTTGGCGATGGTCATAATTTGGCTAACCCAAAAGGTTTCGGGTGTTTGATTTTATGAATTCTGAATATTTTTAAGAAAAGTGTTGTAAAAGGCTTGGGTTTTCAATAAGAAATGAGGTTTTTAGATTGTCAGTTTTGTTGCCTACTTCTAGACAGGTTTTAAAATGATTTTCGATATGAAATATTTAAAAATTCTCCTGAACTCTTGCAGATCTTCGATGGAACTCCCGCCGCCCGGGAGGGTTCCCTGCAATCCGGAGACGAACTGCTGGCAGTGAACTCCGTGAGCGTGAAGGGCAAGACAAAGGTGGAGGTGGCCAAGATGATTCAGGCAGCCACCGACGAGGTGGTCGTCCACTACAACAAGCTGCACGCAGATCCCGAGCAAGGCAAGACCCTGGACATCATCCTGAAGAAGCTGAAGCACCGGATCGTGGACAACCTATCGAGCAATACGGCCGACACTTTGGGTCTCTCCCGGGCCATACTATGCAACGATTCCCTGGTCAAGCGACTGGAGGAGCTGGAGGGCACTGAACTGATGTACAAGGGTCTGGTGGAACACGCCCGTCGCATGCTCAAGGCCTACTATGATCTCCTGCAGACCTACAAGTCCTTCGGGGACTGCTTCACCCAGATTTCCGTCCACGAGCCGCAGCAGCGAGCCTCGGAGGCGTTTCGCACCTTCGGCGAGTTCCATCGCACCCTGGAGAAGGATGGCCTGGGCATCATCAAGCAGATAAAGCCTGTGCTGGCGGATCTGGGAACGTACCTGAACAAGGCCATCCCCGACACAAAGCTTACGGTGCGCCGCTACGCGGATGCCAAGTTCACATATCTGTCGTATTGCCTGAAGGTCAAGGAGATGGATGACGAGGAGCATGGCTTTGCGGCCCTCCAGGAGCCACTGTATCGGGTGGAGACGGGCAACTACGAGTACAGGCTGATCCTGAGATGCCGCCAGGATGCGCGCAGCAAGTTCGCCAAGCTTCGCACCGACGTCCTGGAGAAGATGGAGCTGCTGGAGTGCAAGCATGCCATGGATCTCAACAAGCAGCTCCGCAGCCTGCTAGAGAGTTTGGCGGAACTGCACAGGAGCCTGGTGGAGCGACTGGACTCGCTGCCTCCCCTCTTTCCCATCGAAGTGGACTTCAAGGAGACGGACTTCCAGTACAAGTCGAGCACCCTGAAGCCTCAGGAGCTGGACGATGATGAAATCGAGGCCAACAATCATCCCAACTCCACACCTGCCCAGGTCGATTGTGGCTTTGAGGCTGTGGAGCAGCCGGCGGCCATTATTAATGTGGAGGCCAAGGAACTTGTAGAGCCCTTCTCCGGGACGGAGGACGCCTCTCAATCCCACAACGAGAACGAAACGCTGCTCAAGGAACTGGGTCTGTACGATGTGGATCTGCTGTCCAACCCACAGACCATCAGCAATCAAAAGGATTCCATTGCGGCCCAAAAAGAGGGCTATGACTTTGATCTCTTCCTGAATCAGGCAACGGCAGCCAAGACCAGCTTGGAGCGGGATCTGATGTCCTCGAATGCGGAGGAAATGGATCTGCTATTGCAATAGTATTATTTAGTACAAATATTATTAATAAATGTATTTGAATGTGTTGAATTAATGGCGCTGCAGTTGTATATACTGACGTCACGGTCGCCACCTCTCAAGGGATTTTGTTTTGTGAGTTTTTGGGTGAAAATATCTCTTATTTGATTAAATATAGCCAGGTTTTTCTACATTAACTAAGATGTTCTTTTAATTTATTTATTTACAAGACAAAATTCGTTTTTGAATATTTAAACTGCAATAAATTCTTTTAGTTTTCATTTTCGAGATAGTTTTAACAATCTGAACTCAAGGTTTCTATTTACAAAATTCTATATAAAACCTAAAGAAACTATTTACACATAATTTAAATTAAAAAATCTTCACGTTAAATGGGCCACATTCCCCTCATCTGGAAACTTCCTTTTGCCAAAGAGTTTAACCAAAATGATGCCTATTATGTAGATCCCAGCCAAAACCAGGAAGTAGCTGCCATAAATAACATACTGATCCCTTGGTGGCAGACCAAATCCCACGGGCTCCACCACCACAATGGTCAGGATGGTTTGGAGCAATAGACCCACAAGAGTGTTTATGCCAAAGATCAAGCCAAAACTGTCCTCCAGCAGATTTCCTGCCACCACGGCTCCGGCCACCGTGATGATGAAGAAGTATACCGCACAGAAGAGCACGTAGTTGATATAGACAACCCAGATCTCTTGGGTTTTCGCCGCAAAAATGAGCAAGGCGCCCAGGAGAGCGGCACATATGGATATGCCCAGCATATAGGAACTGCGGCGCTTATTGGAGTTCAGCAGACCCGCCAGAATGGCTCCAATGGCGCCCAGCAGAGTGGCCACGGCCTCGACTCCGCCATTGTAGACGCTTAGGTTATTCGGAGCCACCTCCTTCCACAGGAACTGGATGTAGGTGATTACCTGGGGATTTAGAAGAGGATTAAATATTTTATTTTCGAATTTATAAATAATTAAGATTTCTTGGAACTGAAACTGGGTCAAGGTCATGCACTTGTTCTATCTGTAAATACCAGTTTTGTCTTGAATATTATTTACAAACAAACTTAATAAAAAATCTTAATAAAACCCAGTTATCCCTTTTTTCATTCAAAATTAATTAGAAATAAAACGAACACCCAAAACTCACCTGTATTTGGCCACACGTGGCCAGTGCCCACCACAGGCTCCACTGCAGTACCACGGGATTGGAGTAGGAGGTGACCAGGTGGAACCACAGCAGGCGGAATGCGTTCCTTACGGAGCATTTTGGTGCCTGCACTTCGCCACCGGGAGCGGGCTCCCCTCCGGAGGCCGCATGGAAATAAAGACTGCGGGGAACCCCGGGAAGCAGTAGAGACACAACCAAGGAGATCAACTGAGTGGCGAAGGAGATATAGTGCAGCTCCCTGAAGTTCATGCTCTTCGTGGACACCAGGATCTGGGCGAATAATCCGCCCAGGAACTTGCCACTCAAAATGGCAGCCCGCGTGTGTCCCGTGACAATCTGATACTGCTCCTTGTCCACCTTGGCGTACATGTACGTGTAGTAGGCCACCTCGGCGGCCATGAAGAAGCCATAGAACAGCTGGGCCACCTGCAGCATCCGCACAGTGCCGGTCCATAGCAGCAGGGAGAAGAGCACGATCCCGGCCAGCGCCGAGAGCACAATCACAGGCTTGTACCTCACCAGATCCGTGATGAGGAAGACAATGACCAGCTGGCACAGCACGGAGTAGGTGCCAAAGGGATAGACATCCTGGTAGACCTGCTCCGAGGTCAGGTTGCCATAGTCCCCGGCCAGATATTCGGTGACATACGGCTCCGAGGGGCGCAGTTCCCGGAAGAAGCCGAACGTGCACAGCAGCAGGGAGATTTTCAGCCACTTCTTCATGCTTCCAGTTGCGAATCGAAGTCGGAATGGGAATGGGAATGTCTCCTTCTCCCGCGACAAATCTGCGCCAGCTGAGTAATGTCGTAACCAAACGCGACGAACGCTAGCCGGCAACTGATCGCGCCAGCGGAGAGCCAGAGCGGAGAGCCAGAGGCACATGCTCTTCGCACAGTGGCGGTCAAAGTTATTCGTTCATAACAAGCGAAGACCAAAGACCAATATAATCTCTAAGATGCCGATAATCCATAGGTTGCTTTTTCAGTTCGCAGGCTTATTTTTCCTAGTTTTTTGATTTGCTTCTAGTGTCTTTTCTAACACCGACAATATAAAATCTTGCTAGATTTGATCTAAAAAAAAATTAAATTGCTATATTAAAGCATTAATAAGCACAGAGAATAATAAGATAAGAAATTAACATTAAGATATTTGCTTTTATGAGAATTAAATAATAATATTTTCCTCAAAGGGACTATTAGGATTTTACCAACATAACCATAATATAACGGAAAGAGCAGCGAGCTGCTCCCAGAGCAAAGGCTTACCCATCCCTGACACAAATCATCGCAAGTTACATATGTATATATAGTTGTGTTGAACTAAAACTATGCAGTTTTTAAACTTTTTAGGTAAATTATAATACGTTTTTTTTTTAAGAATTCTAATCAATTTCAATCCAAGAACGCCTTATAATTACAGCACCTACTGATTGAACTGAGAAGTTTGTAAATTTCTTCTTTAGCCAATGACAATTTTCACAAAAATTGGATTCGAAGTTGATAAGAAAAATTATTTACGAATTCTTCGGTATAATTTCTATGAGTTCAGAGAAACATCTTTTTAAAGAATCCATTAATTATGTAAATATTAAATGTTTGTATATTTTTTTAAAAAGGTTGCTTATTTTTTCCTAGCTACTGTTTGACCTTAGGAGACCGTGACAACTAAACAACAACTAAACTAAGAGAAAACATTCTCAATTAATTGCTTATTTGGCTTTTCAAAACAGATACTGGCACATTTATGGCCATAAATAAAATGGAAAAAACATTAAGAGAAGGTATGTTAACAAGCTTCACTGTTCTCTGCTCTCTCTTCGTTCTATTTAGTGATTTGCAAGGCAAGCAAAGTCACCAGTCATCGCGTGAAACAATTTCTTAACCGAAAAGTTGAGACATTTTATTGGTTGTTCAGAAACAATCAATTAACAATTGAGTGACTCGGTAATTGGAAATTCCCTTAATGCTCACGCGATGTCTATAAAAGATATACACAGATATGCACACTATAAACGATATTTGATTTAAAAACAAATAAAACTGTCTGGGGTTAACTGATAACTCTCTGCATGGGATCTTATCTGCTTAGGCTAATCAGTAACAGAGGCCTGTATATCTCTTAGTTTATATATTTACAGCCATCAGTTCGAGTTAAAGGCTGCTTCAGTTAAGAGTTTAGGAAAGTTCCAATAAAAAGATTTACAGCTACCCCCATTTAAAGCTAAAAAAATACTATTACAACTCCTTATTTGAATTCTTTTTATGTACAATTTAAAGTGTTTGTTTTAAGTTTACAACAATTGCATTCCTACTACTTCCTTTTGAGATAATCCTCATAGAGTTTCAGCAACTCCGGACTAGTCCGCGGCGGCACCGCCTTCAGGGCATGCTCGAAGTCCACCCACTGCACCTGTTCTGCCTCGAAGCTCTGCTCGAGGGCTCGCAGGGCAGCTTCGTGGCACACAGCCTGGATCTCAGCACCGGAATAACCCTCCGTCAACTGCACCAACTTCTCCCTGTCCACATCCTCCGATACCGGCATGGCGCGCAATTTGATCTTCAAGATTTCCCGACGCGCCTCAGTCTTGGGTAACCCCACGTAGAGTATGCGATCTATCCTACCCGGTCGGAGTAGCGCCTTGTCGATCATATCCGGACGATTGGTGGCCGCCACAATGGTGACATTCTGCAGGGCCTCCACGCCATCCATCTCCGTTAGAAGTTGGGTGAGAACGCGTTCTTTTACAGAGGAACCCGAACCCGAACCGGAGCCGTCACCCTCGGATCGCTCGCCGCCAATGGCATCGATTTCGTCGAAGAAAACAATGGCGGGCGCCACTTGGCGGGCCTTGCGGAAGACCTCACGCACCGCGCGCTCGGATTCGCCGACCCACATGGAGAAGAGCTCCGGTCCCTTGATCGAAAGGAAGTTCAGCTTGCTCTCGGTGGCCAGAGCCTTGGCAATCATCGTCTTGGAGCAGCCAGGCGGTCCGAACATGAGGATGCCTCTGGGTGGCTTGATGCCCAATCGCTGGAATTTCTCCGCGTGGAGCAGCGGCCATTCGATGGCCTGTTGCATAGCCAAACGGAGCTCCGATTGACCGCCGATGTCCGACCACTGGACGTTGGGGCACTCGATGAGAACCTCACGCATTGCCGAGGGCTTGATGCGGGTCAGGGCAGCCTGCAGGTGCTGGAGTTGGAGCGGATGGGGCTGGGCCTGCAGCATGGCAGCATAGACCAGATTCGCCAGATCAGCTCCCACATAGCCATGGGTAACGGATGCTATATGCTCCGCCGCGTCTTCACTCAACTGGTGCTCCAAGGACTGTGTTAGACACTGAATTATCTCCCTCCTGGCCTGGGGGCTTGGCGCACCCAGCTCCAGTTCACTATCCAGTCGTCCAGCTCTTCGTATGCTCGGGTGCAGGGACTCAATCTGCGAGCTGGTGGCCAGCAGGAAGGTTCTGCTGCCCTTCAGCTGACTGGGACTGCTGAGCTGATCCAGCAAAGAGAGGAAGGCCAGCGCGACGCGCTTGACCAGATCACTGCCTTCCTGCTTGGGGCACAGGTTGTGGACGTCCTCAATGAGCAGGAGTGTCGGGTGCGGATAGTGGCTGTAGGCCCGCTCGAAGATGGCCGCCAGCTTTTGTTCGGTTTCTCCCAAGAACTTGCTGTACACTTCGCCACTGTTGAGCCGTATCACTTGGACATTTCCCTGGCTGCGCTCCTCGGCCACCGCAGACATGGCTTCTAGGATGAGGGACTTGCCACAGCCGGTGGCGCCATAAAGCAGCATGCCACGAGATACCCTGAGGCCTAAAAGAAGCAGTAAAATCTATCAGTTAAATCTACCTAAAAACGTGGCTTAATATTCACCTGTCGGTAACGCCCTAAAGCCCAATGCATACTCCATACTCTCTTCCACCAGCTGCAATTGCCTATCCAGACCTCCTATTTGGGATTTGGTAATGCGGTGGATTCTCTGCTGCTCCTCCTGCTGTTGCCTTCCCTTCTCAGGTATCAGTTGGAGTTTTGTGACGTTGGTCACCTGGACAAACTGCTGTGGCTTCGAGTCCAGACTGAGACTAGCTAGGGCTTCTTCCACCGTGCCCTGCCATCGCTCCAGGCGAAATAGCAGCGCCTTGTTGAAGAAATTCATGTGGATTTGGCTGCCCTTGGTAAAGATCCTATTGACAATATCTCTTTTGAGCAGGGCAATGGCTTCCTGGAGTTGTCCTGCCGCTAGAGGAGTTTCTTCAGTGTTTAGCTGCCTTAGGGATATGCTGGCAGCAGCTGTGAGGCGACTGGTATCCAGCGCACTGATCTTCAAGAGCTTGCCGCGCAGCTGCGTCCAATGGAGCTTGAAATCTACAAAAATATCCATATTTAGAGAGACTTTTAAAGGTTATACTTGGGATATCTCACCGCCTTCGCTCACAAACACCGTGGTGAGGAATTGCTCCGATATGGGCCACACAATCCTCACCAGCGGCTGCTCTTCCGTCGATGGCGCCTCTATCACCACATGCTGGCCAATGTGCAGTTGTGCCAGCTGCATGGCTCCCTCGGAGACGAACACCAGCATGTTGGCATACTTGGCAGAGAGATCCTTCAGAGATTCCACCTCAAAGTTGCGCTGCTGCAGGCTTCTCGTGAGGATCGCTCCACCTCGCACGTACTCCGCATCGGAATCCGGCGCGACATCATCCTGGCTGATTGTGGAACAATGGTCATCGTGGATGTCCCTTGCCTTGGAGGGAATGTGCACGCCACAGGTCTCGCAGTGATACCAACTGGCCTGGTTTTTCTTGCTGCTCGATTTCGGCGGCATTTCTTTGGCCGGTAGCACGTTTTGTTTTCATACTCGATGGCGGCGTTCATTGTGAATGGCTAAATGGCGGTGAGGTCCACTTTATTCATTATTATTTTTTTTAGAAAAATATATAGGACATTAGGCGATACTTTGAGCAAAATAATTATAATTATTCATATTCAATAATAATAATAATTAATAAAAATAAATAAATAATAACTAATAATTAAAAAAAGCTAGATTTGGCTAGAAAAGCAGACAAGCTCTCATTTCTATTCGTGTTGGTGCTTAGCGGTTTTGGGATTTTTCCGTTATTCGCATGCAGCCCTCCGTGACCCTTTGTTTGTGACTCACGCAGAATTGCGAGTGCGAAAAGGTCGGAAAGCAGGAGGAAAACTGGGCGCACGGAGGAAAACATGAACAGCGAAGCCTCATCACTGCAGATGCCAATGACACAGGTGGCACCCGGCAGCCTCCCAGCGGCGGGGGCGGCTGCGTCGATGGAGGAAGCCAGTCAAGCGTCCGCATCTCTGAGTGCGGCCATCTCCAACACGGATTTCTACATCGGCGTCGGCCTGGCCATCTTCTCCTGCTTCTTCATCGGGTCCAGCTTTATCATCAAGAAGAAGGCCCTCATCCGACTGAGCAGATACGGCGAGGTGCGCGCCTCGGCGGGAGGATTTGGCTACCTGCGGGAGTGGATCTGGTGGGCGGGTCTCCTAACGAGTGAGTTGAAAAAATAGATAAAGATGACCCTTGCAGTTCAGTCCGTCTTGAAGAACTACAAAATAGTTTAGCTAGTTTCTATTACGTTTTATTAATAATTATCTTCAGATTTTGGATATGTTTCCAATACCTTGGATACAGATAAGAAAAGTCCCCAAAAACCTGATAAAAACCCCATAGTTCGTCATGTTTGATATAATTTATACATATGTTCTTATCTCCCTCCATTGTTTTTGTTTTGGTTTCTTTCTTAATTGCAATTATAATTGATTTTGGTCATATTTTGTTCATAAAATTTGATTATGAGATCGTTTTAGGGACACCTTTGAGTCCGACCTGACTTTTAAACCTCTCAAGCTTTACAAAGTACAACTACATATATTAGTATATATAGATTTTAAAGCCTACAAACATCCGGCTATAATTATAATACTGCCTGCTAGGGTATACCGACAGATACCCCTTATCTGTGACTCATTTACTTACTGTCTCTCTGTTTTTGTCTTTCTTTCAGTGGGACTGGGTGAGGCGGCCAATTTTGCGGCGTACGCCTTTGCACCCGCCTCACTGGTGACCCCTTTGGGGGCGCTCAGTGTGATTATCTCGGCTGTGATGGCCTCCAGATTTCTCAACGAGAAGCTAAACCTGCTAGGAAAGATTGGCTGCTTTCTGTGCATCTTGGGCTCCACAATTATTGTGATTCACTCGCCCAAGGAGAAAGAGATCGAGGATTTGCAGCTGCTGTTTGACATGCTGCAGGACCCAGTGTTTATCCTGTATGTGATCTGCATCATTGGCTCCACGGTGTTCGTGGCCTGCTTCATTGCGCCGCGTCATGGACACACCAATGTGGTTGTCTACATCTTCATGTGCTCGGGAATAGGCTCCCTGACCGTGATGTCGTGCAAGGCTCTGGGTCTGGCCATCAGGCAGACGTTGAATAACGGCGGGAACGTGTTCCTCACCTGGATGCCCTGGTTCCTGATCCTGGTCACCGTCACGTTTATCGCCATCCAAATGAACTATCTGAACAAGGCGCTGGATATATTCAACACCAGCATAGTGACGCCCGTTTACTATGTCATGTTCACCTCGCTGGTGATAGTGGCCTCGGCCATTCTGTTCAAGGAGTTCACCCACATGCGCTTCGACGACATCCTGGGCGATGTGTGCGGCTTCCTGATCGTGATCACAGCTGTTTTTCTGCTCAACGCCTTCCGGGACATAGACATAACGCTGAACGATGTGAGGGGACTGATGCGTCCCAAAATGCAGCGGGTGTCGCAGTTCGACGAGGAGGTCCTGGTCACCAGCAACACCAAGGAGCGACGGCTGTCGTACGGCTCCGGAGACGTGTTCCGGAAGGCCTGACACAAGCAGCGCTACCAGGTTTAGTTGCATCCCCTGCAGCGCATGGCCTGAAGGAGGTGGATTTCTTCCGAAACGAAACATTGGTCCAAAAAGCATATCACTTGCCCATCATCACCTCCTCTCACCACTCATCTATTGTTCCTTCATCTTGTTAAAAACACATTCGCTAGCTTAAGTACATAGGATTATGACGAAATTATACATATTAAAACGATTTATTTAACAAAATCTAGTAGTTTGCTTTTGAATTCAAGTCAATTTCTCATATAATGTCTAAAAATTTTTAAATATTTAAATTTTTAATTTTAAAAAACCTATCGATAACGATAACTTAAGTTATCAACTTTCCGGTGAATGGCAGAGTAGCCACTGCTTAATTGACAAACAAAAGACTCGCCAATAAACAGTTATTTAATTAATTTGCACAGAGCATAATTTACCAATCAAGATGAGCTTGGTGCGAGTGCAAGTCTTGCGCAATTCTTTCCGTATTTCCCGTAATCTTCTCCAGAAAGATTTGGCCCGATCCACCGCTGTGAATGTCAACTTGCCGGCCGCCATTACAGTCGTCAGAAACCTGAAAACATTTGGCAGCGAAAATCGCATTTTAACCAAAGCGCCGCTCTCTGCATTTACTCCACGTCTGCGCCAGTATTCTAGTGGAAAAATTGGAAAAACTATGGAGGAACACTGCGTAGTGCCCGATGTGATCCCCAAGGCCCCGAGGGCGACGGCCACTGTGGAATATCCCGGCGATATTGTGGTTAAACCCGGCCAGGTTCTGACCCCCACTCAGGTTAAGGATCAGCCCTGTGTCAAGTGGGATGCCGACCCCGCCAAGCTGTACACGCTCTGCATGACCGACCCGGATGCACCGAGCCGCAAGGAGCCTACGTACCGCGAGTGGCATCACTGGCTGGTGGGCAACATTCCCGGCTGCGACATCGCCAAGGGCGAGGTCCTCTCCGCCTACATTGGATCGGGACCGCCACCGGACACTGGCCTGCATCGCTATGTGTTCCTGATCTACGAGCAAAACTGCACTCTGACCTTCGGCGAGAAGAGGCTGCCCAACAACAGCGGCGATGGACGCGGCGGATTCAAAATCGCCGACTTTGCCAAGAAGTACGATCTGGGCGATCCCATTGCCGGTAATCTGTACCAGGCGGCTTACGACGACTATGTGCCCATTCTCTACAAGCAGCTGGGCGCTTAGGTCTCTGTATACCCATTATGTAACTGCAGTTGGAATTGGATTCACAAATTGCAAAACCCATTAAAAAGCCTGAAAAATAAGACACTATATCCCAGATTCTGTGTTACTGTTGTTGCTGGCAATAATAAAATTGTTTAAAACATCGACTGCCTAAACTAAATTTGTTATATCTTATCTTTTATGGACTTAAATATGGGTTTATGAATAGTTGAATGGCTTTTTTTAGCCCTTAGTTCCTTCAAAAGTAAAAAATTTGGTCATTCGATAATTATTCAATCGTTGTACTTAACATATCTTATCTATTTTATATCAAGATCCTCCGTACATTAGGCATTTGTCTTGTGCTATCTTTCTTTCCAACGAATTTCTACCGTTCCAAAAGCTATCGCTTATAATTCCCAAGTCACAAGTTTGCGGTTACCTCACTGAATATTATAAGATTATATATGTATAAAACTGTATATAATTTGAATTTTAAATTAAATAGGTGTATAGTTTAAAGTTTTTAGCTCTGAAAAGTACAGCTTATAATATTATATAGGGTACAAGGGTATTATAAGTTAGTGCCAACCGAGAATGTATGTATGTAACAGGCAGAAGGAGGCATCTCCGACCCCATAAAGTATATATATTCTTGATCAGCATCACCAGCCGAGTCGATTTAGCCTTGTCCGTCTGTCCGTCCGTCCGTGTGAAACAACAGATCTTAGAGACTATAAGAGCTAGAGTTACCAAATTTGGTAACAACATTGGAATCTATTGCACGCAGATCAAGTTTGTTTTAAAATTTGGCCACGCCCACTTCCGCCCCCGAAAATCGTAAAAAACGTTATCTAAGCTATAGTTAAAAATTTTTCCTTCAAGTAAATAAATAAAATAAATAAGTAGGCATATGCGGACGTTTTCTGAAAATTTGAGTAAAATCGGAAAATAAACATGGAAGTTAATAAACAATAAAGTTTGTATATGCTTTTTCAATTCTCCTGAGCCACAACGGCAGTAGCGTGCTTTCGGGCGCAGTATTAATTCCTAATGCAGCTGCGTACACAGCTGCAGAATTTGTCTTTTTTGAACGTTCCTAAACATGTTCTTAGCAACATTTTGTTCTTTCCATGTCCGTGTGCTATTTAATTTCACGCACAATAACTGGGTACCGGGTATCTCACAGTCGGTCACACTCGACTGTAGCTTTCTCACTTGTTTATAATATATAAGGCTAAATATAATTCGAATTTCAAATTATAATCCATTGGGTTTATGTTTATGACTCTGAATGGTGAATAATGCTCTGGCTCTTCAGCAAACCTTTTTTATACCATTTCCGTAAATAAAAACTATTGATTTTGTAGGCCGATTATTTATTTTTCAATTCCAATTACATTCTACTCATTATAAATAGTATTCTTCTAGCGTCATACAAAATTTTATGAAATCCACGTAATTACAATCTTACCAAGTTGGAAAATCAGTAATTACTTTTGGCCGCGTTCATCAGCACTCATTATACTCAGTGATTATTTATAAATGAAGAACAAATCATTGATAAATAGGTTAGTGTTCCTTAATCAGTAATTGCTGATGAACGCGGAAGCAGTTTCTACATTTCTGATCAATATATTCGTATATTCGTGTCGCCCACAAAACGAAAAGTAAGGCCCTCTTGGGTTGGCTCCTTTATTTTGTTTAAACAATGTGTTCTAATTACAGACTACGCTTTATAGTCAGGATAATGCATCAATTAGTGTATATATTAAAGGTCGGTTGTAAAATCTAGATACGTAATCTTATGAATCATAAAATAATCCTGAAGAAGAGAACCTACGCTCTGTGTTCGATGTTGGGAATCGTGTAGGGTTGAATGCTGAGACGAGGAGTAACAGTGAGCTTGTTAGGTTACTCTGGGGCCGGGAAGAGAGTGCGGTGCTCCTTCCACTCGGTTTCGCTAATAGCCTGGAAATAAAGAAAATATTTGTGAAAATTCGTACAAACGGTTGCCCAAAAACAAGCAAAACTTACCACCAACTCGTCGAAGGCCTGCTTGGCCAGCCAGTGAAAAACGGGGCTCTTCCACTCGCGAGCCGTGGCCTGCTGATCCTTGACCATCTCCTCCTCGGTGGACTTGGAATTGTGGATGGTCTCGTACTTGTCCCACAGGAAGATCATGCTCTTCATCTTGTATACCCAGAGATCGTTGGGTATGTTGCGGATAATGTCCTGGACCTCCAGGATGTTCAGCTCGGTGAGGTTCTCCAGGAAAGTGCGGTTCATCAGGTTGAAGATCGTGTTCATGGTGTCATACGGAACATCGGCATTCTTCTCGAGCACAAAGTGGGCCGACTTGATGATGGCGAACACCACCTCCTCGGTGCTCATCCTGGGTAGATTCGGTATGAAGCAATGCTCCAAATTGTAGTTGCCGATCTCCAGCAGCTTCTTTTCGATCTTCTCGCCGAACTGCTTGTAGTCCTTCCACCAGTTGGCCCAGTCCTTGTAGCTCTTCGACTCGTACAGCGGTGCCCACTCGCTCCTTATGCGCTTCCTGTTCTTCTTGCCGCCCTTGCGAGCCGCCTTGACCTCCTCGGAGTCCTCATCATCTGAGCGCTCATTAAGGAACATGGCATCCTCGCTGTAGTCCTCCTCAACGGCGTCCTGGTTTGTACTGTAATTGAAGACCTGCTCGAAGAAGGTCAGGGCATACGACTCCGACTCCGGCTGTGGTAGCTTCTTCGGCTGGTCGTTGAGGTATGGCAGCTTGAAGCCGCCCATAAGGAAGCCGCGCTTGCGGGCCACGCGACGCCACTTCTTCACCGACTTGGAAGCTGCCTCCGTCTCCAGCGGCGGTGCGGGAGCAACGCGTTTTTGTCCTGCAACAGATTTGAAATTTAATTTAATATTAATTTAAATTAAGGCTTGAATTAGAACCCTTTGGTTAGATCACTTACCGACGTGTGGAGGTATTCCAGGCGCATTTGGTGGCTTGTTAAAGCCTGCAGCGGGAATGCCTGGCTTGGGTCCGCGGGGAACTCCCTGCAAGGGTCCGCCCCTTACGCCTGGAGGGCCAGGTCGTACCCCTTGGGGACCAGCTCGAACTCCTGGTGGTCCAGTTCTTACGCCCTGGGGACCAGCTCGAACTCCTAGGGGTCCAGCCCTGACACCCTGGGGTCCAGTTCTTACTCCCTGGGGTCCAGTTCTTACTCCCTGGGGTCCAGTTCGAACTCCTTGGGGTCCAGTCCTCACTCCCTGAGGTCCAGTTCTTCCTCCCTGGGGTGCAACGCCCTGCGGTCCCTTCTTAACCGCCTGTGGTCCAGCCTTTACCTGGGGTCCACTCTTTACGGCTCCTGGCCCGGCCTTGATAGCTTGCCCGGCCACTGGAGGCTTCTTCTGGACAGCCGCAGCGTTGTTCGTTTTGGGGGTTGTATTGACGAGCTTATACTGATTGGGAGCCGCATTGGGGGCTTTCTTCTGGACGCCAGCGGCAGGGCCAGGACGCACATTGCCGGGTCTATTCGGTTGGGTGTTCCTGCCCGCAGCGGTGACGACGGCGGCCGCTGCGTTCGGGTTGTTTCGCATGTTGTACACCGCCTTGGCAGCGGGCTGGGGTCCCGGCTTCCGCACGGCACCGCCATTATTCACGTTGACCTTCTGCAGTTGGTTGCGCTTTGAGTTAAAGGCGCGTTGGCTGGCCTCCCAGCCGGAGAGAGCTTGCCCGCCGCCGCCGCCGCCGCTGTTGTTCGACTGATAGCCAGAGCTCTGGAACGAGGAGGACTGCGTGGGCGAGTTGTTCCAGTTGCGCGAGTTGGCCTCGTTGAAGCTGCGACTGATGTTGTTGCTAAAGCCGGAGCCACCCGAGCTGTTGAAGCCACCTGGTCCGCCTCCGCCGCCGCCGCCTCTGCTAGGGCCTCTGTTATTGAAGTTGTCATTGAAGTTCTGGCCACCAAAGTTTCCAGGATTCGGGCCCCCGAAGTTGCCCGAGTTCTGGCCACCAAAGTTGCCACCACGCTCGTACGAATCATTGAATCCAGACCGTGGCTGGTCATTGAAGCTCTGCGACTGCTGCGGGCCGCGGAAGTTGTCGTTGATTCCGCCAAAGGACGGCCCATCGTTGGGACCGAAATTTGAGCCTCCGTTGCCGCCGAAATTGCCCGGATTTCTGGGAGAATCATTGAAGAATCTGTCGCCATTGCCCTGCGAGGGCTGACCGCGATAATTGCTGGGTAAGTCTGAGTTGAAGTTGCCCGAGTTGCCGCCAGCATTGCGGTTCCTCAGTTCCTCCAGCTCCAGCAGGCGTTGAATGTTGCCCAAATTGGACTGCAGACCGCCAGCGCCGCCAACACCGAGTCCACCTCCTATTCCTCCTCGGCTAGATGGCCCAAAATTGTCCGATTGGCCGCGGAAGTTGTCCTGGAAGTTATCGTTGACGTTGCCAAATCGCTGATTGTTGTTGCTGTTGGCATTAAAGCCGCGATCATCGATGGAACGTTGGTAGTTGTTGTTGCCGCCACCGCCGCCGACATTGCTGCGAGGGCCGCCATCAAAGTTACCAACGCCGCCGCCGCCGCCACCTCGATTGAAGTTACCACCAACGGGACTGTGATTTCTGTTTCCGCCGTAGCCCCCCTGGTTTCCGCCGCCGCCACCGTAGTTGCCGCCATTGAAGCCACCACCGCCACCGTAGTTTGAGGAAAAGTCACCCAAGCCGCCGCCGCTGCCGCCAACATTCCCCATTCCACGCCGCTGGCCAATTCCGTAAGCGTCGTTCTTCATTTGTCGGAAGTCCATGGTGATCCGCGTGCGCGAATGCTGTTTATCCGGCGTTAAACGATCCGCGGTTTAACTTAACTTTCTTGCGTTTCTTTTCCGCTTTTCGATTTTTCGTGTGTGACTTTTTTCCTACACAAATTTTCCCGAATTTTTTCGCAGTCAGCCAACCAGGGTTACCACACAATGGAAACCGGCTATACAGCTAGAATAGAAATGTCATACGGCGTCAATGAAAATACCAACTTTTCCACTGAAAAATACTGGAAACCACCATTTTGTTGGATTTTTGGTACGGGAATTAATTTAGAAAGTTTAATTAACAAATTAATTAAAAAGTAAAACTAATAATTATCTTTACTTGGCGCCTGGAAGCACAGCCATTTAAATATTATATTATTTATTTCTATCATTATTCTTGTATTGCCACAGTTCGTTTAAAAAGTATTTGGACTTGGAAAATGGAAAATTGGGGTTGGAAACTGGAAATTTAAGAAAAGGGGATGGGAAATGTTATGATCTTAATAGGGTTAAAATGGAATTACAAATGGAACTAGGAATTTAATAATTCATCTAATATTTTTAATGTCCGGTTAATGCTAAATCTCGCTAAATACTAAATAATAGGCCCCTTTCTTGACATTTTCTGTTACTAACTGCAATTAATAATACCTTTGTTTCTCAATTTCTTAGTCAAGAGAAAGCTAATCCAAATATATGACTGTATCAAAGTACAGGGATGCCACAGAAATCGTTGCGAATTTAGTATTAATATAATAATGTAAGACATGCAATATTCAAGGTTCCAAAATTTATTCAAAATTGGGTTTATCAAGGTTGTAATACCTCGATTTCTTAATTCCTTAGTCGAGAGAAAGCTAGCTTCCTAATCCAATAACGTAGCACCAAGTATCACAGTGCAGGGACGCCAAGCCTAGAAAAATACTCAATATTCTAGGTTCCAAATTGATTTCAAATTGGGTTTATCAAGGCTGTTATACTTTTTACAAACTTTAAGGCACAATTTAAAATAAATAAAAAGACCCCACTTGTAAGCATTGTAATCTAATTTATTAAAAACACATCACATATTTATTAAAGATCTTACCTCTTCTTTTGTTAACCTTAATAAAAACATATGAATTTTATGTATAATTTCACCCTGCTCTTTCAGCAATTTATTATAAATTTTTCAATAGTCACAGGCAATTGGTAATAGGAAATATTTCATAAAATAACTAATGTAAAGCCTACAAAAAAAAAAGGGTTTTAGTTGGTTAAAACTGGGATGCGGATCTGCAGCATCTGAAACGACACAAGATAAAATTGGTTTACAAAAAAGCTCTCTTTCTTTGGTATGGCCCCTCCAAGACCAAGTTACCTTGCTCGTCTTGTCGAACAAAGCCTGGGCGCGATCTTGCTGCAGACGGTAATTAACGAACTTATCAAAGACATAGCCATGCTTGTGAGACTCCACCAAGATGCGATCCTCGCCAACATCCAAATTGACCTCCTGTGAGGAAACCTGCAAAGTAAAATAAATATTTAATAATATTTCAATTAAAAAATTAATTTAAAAAGCTTACGCAATTGGGCAGATAAATCTCAGCGTGGATCTCATCAATGGTTTCGTCACGAACTCGAGCCCGCAGCTTGTACTGCAACTCCTGGCCACCGCCCGCCGAACTACGAATCTTCCTGATGGCTGCCGCATCCTTTTCGTTGATCTCCTGGACCAATTTCCCAGATTTATCCGGGCTGATAGCAGCCTGAGCCTGGCCAGTAATAGCAGCCTGAGACCCTGGCTGAGCCTTCTTGACATCATCGTTGCGCACGCGGTGCGAGACCAAGGTGCCAATGAACTTGCGATTGTTCAGGGTGATGGTCTTCTGCATGTTCAGTTGGACATTATACTTCTCGCTCATGGCCTCGGCCACAATTTGTAGGAAAAAGTTGTTGAACAGCTGCGACTTCTGGATCTTCACCAGGAACCTGGGATTGATGGCTATGTCGCAGACATCGACGGTCTTGTCGGAACGATCCTTGGTGTGCCGCGGCTCCGAAATACTCATGGGCACACGAAACGAACCCGGAGTGGTGGACTCTAGTATGGCAATCAGCTCCTCCTCGGTTACATCCTCGGGAGCCGGCACCTCCGGAGCCTGGCACACATTAATGAAGAACTTTTCGTTGCTGTTTACCTTGAAGCTCTTCACGCAGATTCCTATGGGATGGGAAAGAGGGGGAAAACCGATTAGAGAGTTGTTAATTAATTAAGTTTTCAGCTAACTAAATCAAAACCGAAGATGAGGATTCAAGCGAAGCTAAACACCGGCTTTATTTCGATATTTTGAAAGCACTATAATACACATAAGAATAATATTTTGTTGTTTATTTGTTGCACATTAAGTTTTTGTTCAAAAATGCCTAACGTAGGCCGGGATAGAGTTCGTGGTGATCAGGCCAGGCTACTCCGCTGATTGCCTGCGAAAAGGAAAGAAAGAATGTAAGGAAAGGTTAGTAAGGATTATCACAATAAAACATCAGGTCCTTATCAATAGAAGGACACCCACCTTGAGCTCATCGAAGGCCTGCTTGGCCAGCCAATGGAAAACGGGATTCCTCCACTCACGCGCTATGGCCTTGAGTTCATTTTCCTTGTGAATTTTGCTCTCGTCCAGGGACTTGAGTACCCTATGGTACCTCTCCCACAGGTAGACCATGCTACGGATCTTGTAGAGCCACAAGTGATTTGGAATGCCGCGAATTAGATTCTGTAGTTTCTCCTGCTGTTCCTCGGACAGGGCCTCGAGGAACGTCTCGTTCATCAGCAGAAAAATGGAGCGCATATTGCGATAGTGACTGAACGTATTCTTCTCCAGACCCATGTGTCCGCACTTGAAGACCTCGCGGACCATAACCTCCGTGCTCGGGTACTTGGGTACGAATCGATGGCGCACACTGCGATCGCCGAACTTGGTCAGCTTCTTGTTGATCTCGTTGCCGCACCACTTGTAATCCTTCCACCACGTATACCAGTCCTTGTAGTTGTTCTCCCGATAGATAGCCATCCATTCTTTCCTCAGCTTGTTGCGGATTTTCTTCTTCAAGTTGGGTCTGTTTTTCTTTGCGCCAGATTGGTTTGAGTCCACGGACTCGGCCTCAGAATCCTCTTCTTCGTCGGCATTCTCAGCTTGGCCATCGTCAATGGCATAGATGTTTGTGTTGTATATCGGTGTCTGCTCAAAGAAGGTCACCGCATAGGACTTGTCCTCGGATTGGGGCAGCTTTTTCTTGAGATTACTGATGTAGGGCAGGCGGTAGCCGCCGATAATGAAGGCCGGCTGGGAGGCGGCTATCTTTTTGCGTTTAATTTCCACTTTAGTGGAGCGATTCGATGATGACTCTCTGGTCTCGGCTTTCCTTTTTTGGCCTGCAATATTGGAGTTATTTTTATAGAGATTTGTTGATAGTTCTGGTGACTGGGAAATGCAACACCATTTAGATTTTAGCCAATTTATATAAGGTCGTTATTTCTTTTCTAGAATAGCGGATTTTGGGATATTAAATCTTTGAATATAGGAGGGAAGAATGTCTTCCAAAAAAATAAGAAAACGTTTTAAAGATAATAATTATTTCAATCTTCTTTGAAATACATTTAAAAATTAAATAATGGCTTGCATTCCCATCTATGTCTAAACGCAGCTCAGCAACTGAATTTTAAAACTATTTTTAAATAGTTTCAAGGACCAGAAAAGTTATTTAAATAATTTTAAACTGATTACTGCGATCTTTGTGGTTTTTTAAATATATTTATCCTTACCAGCAATCGCAGTGGGCGCATTTTTCCTGGCCTGATTGGGTGCTGTGGCCTTGGGTGCACCGGCATTGGTGTTCTTGGCTTCGCTTGGTTTGGTAAGCGGCTTCTTTTGTCCTGGTCCCATTGGTTTCTTAAGATTGGCATCACCAGGCTTTTTATTTCCAGATACACTGCGATCTTGACTTGGTTTTGGACCACCAGATGTGCATCTGCTCAGACTTGCCAACGAAGTTGATCTGGGGTTTCGATCTGGATTTGTTCTTGGCTGTTTTGGTCCGACAGGATTGCGTTCCTGACTGACCTTTGAAGTTGATCTTGGGTTTCGACCTGAACTATTAGTGTTCCTGGCCATTGTTCGATCTAGGCTTGTAGAGGGTTGTCTTGGATTTGGGACATTCCTGCCTTGATTCGGTCGATGGGGGGAATGATCGCGTTGGTAACGATCTCCCGGACCTGATCTGCGATCATACCGATCCGGTGAGCCTCGGAATGTGCCAGAGTCGTTCGACCGAGCGCGATCATTGAACTGACGCCGATTGCCGTCAAAGTTGCGATCGTTGCGTTGACCACGTCCATGGAAATTAGGATCATTGTGGCTTTGATTTCTAAAGTTTCCTGTGTTGCCCTCAAAGCTATGATCGTAATCATCTTGATTGCGAATGATAAGAGGGTCTTCTGGACCTCGGAAACCCGGTCTTCTAAAGTTATCCGGCTGCGGACGATGAAAGCGACCATCGTCGTCATTAAGGTTGCGATTATTAGGTCCAAAGTTGTCTGGATTACGATTTTCTAGCTCTCTTCTCTTGGCTTCAATCCAGTCTGCGCGACAGATGGTTATTTGATTATTATTGACAATGCGCTGGTAATTGCGACCAATTTGCGGAGGCCCAGGGTTGCCAGCCAAGTGGGGTTGTAATTGGCGAAAATCGGAATGGGGTGTCAATTCTGGTCGCTCTCTCGACTCCAGAAAGTTGTCATCGATGTCGCGACGTTGATCGATCATTAAATTCCGATCTAGGTTACGTTGTTCATTCGGAATAAAATCATTCTTGCCTGGTCCTCGGTTGTTGTTGTTGTTGAAGCGTTGATTATTGAAATTTTGAGGCATTTCTCGGGGATTGACATTGCGATTCTGTGGCCCTTCTCTGGGGATTAATTGCGGATTGCGGATATTACGATTAAAATCCTGGGGATTCCGATTAAATTCCTGAGGATTCGCATTACGATTATTTTGAATTATTTCGGGCCGATTATCGTTTCGATTAAATTCATCGTTGCTTGGATTACGATTATTGCGATAAACTTCCGGTGGAATTGGATTCCGATTCTGGGGATTCACATTTCGATTGTTGCGATTAATTTCTGGATTCACATTTCGATTGTTGCGATTAATTTGTGGATTTTCATTGGGAATGTTTCGATTAAATTCCATTTGTGGATTTGCATTATGATTGCCACGATGGAATTCTTGTTGTGGATTCGGATTCCGATTGTTTCGATTGAATTCATCGCTATTCCGATTATTTCGATTGAACTCATCGCTATTTCGATTATAGCGATTGAATTCCTGGGGGTTTGCATTTCGATTATTGCGATGAATCTCCTGCGGATGTGCATTACGATTATTGCGATTGAATTCATCGGGGTTTGAGTTTCGATTATAACGATTGTTCGGAGCATTCTTTGGTCCAGTATTCCGATTATAGGGAGGCTCCCGTTCTCGTTCCGGTTGATCCACAAATCCCCGACTGTGGTCCTTGGCGCCTCGGAAGTCATCCACTCCCTGACGATTTCTGGGCCGCGATCGATTGTCGTTTCTCACCGGCGAATCATCATCCCGGTTGACGTTATGCCAATCGATGTTTCTTGGCGGCGACGGAGTGCGTGGCCGCGACTCAAGATCCGCCTCCCTGTTCTCCAGCGCCTCCCCGATGGCTCGCAGCACCTCGGCATCCACGACTTTCTGACGACTGTCGCCCAACTCGACGCTGAGCCGGAATCTCTGGCGCTGGAAGAAGCGCAGATTGAAGTCCGGCACCTTAAAGCTGCGCACGGCCAGGGCGTGAGCCGTCATCCGGCTGGCGCCCAGATCGCGGATGAACTGCCGTCGAGTGTCCAGCTCGAGGTTGCGGCCCGGCTCCGAGTGGTCGGGCGGCCCTCCTGCTAATTTCATGGAGTCACATGAAATTGTAAATGTAAAAAAAAAAGCGGACACATATATTTTGGGTTAGATTTAGGTCACCGGCAGAGGTCCATCCTGGGGGTTTGCGAATTATACACGTGGGGTTTATTATGGAATTTATTATTATAATTATTATATAAATTAAGCAGTGGTCGCTGGAGAGAATAACCAATATTTAATCGCAGAATTTATATTGTTAAATTAGCAGCAAAGGTTGCTTCCACGTCACTTTTGATTAGAGATAACGTATCGAATTTGTCACAAAAATCCAATTTGCACTTCATAGTTGGTAGAACTGATATAATAATTATTATGAATCACTTTAAAGCCTTTGGAAATTGTTTTAAATATGTATTTCTATTTTGCCAACACTTGCTAAGGCTTCTATTATTTATTTGTTTATTATTATTTAGAAAACTTTTGTAATTGAACCTTAATAGCTTTCTTATTATCAACAAAAACCTCTTGCTAATGTCAATGCTTGGTGCTTTTCTATTGCCTTTTACTGATGTATTCTAAACATTCACCCACATCGATTAGATTAACAATGCTATCAAATATTATTTATAGAATCTTGAATATTTACAGATGGCATATCCGTTTAATTTCCAGAATTTTCTCCGCCCTTGTAGGCCAGGTTCCGATTTCCCAGCGACCACTGCATGGATTTATAATATAATAAAGACAAGAACAAAATAAAACAGAAGTAAGTTGATTGATAAACTCTACAAGGGAACTCTCGGCAATCCCAACACCCAAACACGCGTGCAAACTACACAAATAATAATGGTCATGCTTATACCAAAAAGTGCGGGGAATATACGCAAGCAAACACTCAATAAAATTCGCCTCTTTCGGGGGTGCTCAGTGGCCAGGTTTTATGTGTCGTTATCAAACACGGTTTGGTTGATAATTTTTGCTCTTGTGACAACAAAATGTTTAAGAGTGTGAATCGCGCTTGGGAACTGTTGCTGTGTCTCTGCCGGTTTCGGCAGGCGGTCGAAAATAATTTCACCAGAGACGGAAAGTCCCATATAACATACGTGGAAGAGAGAGCAGGCGGCGTTATCTCCCGGCGTAGTCCAAACAAGGTCTTAGCCCTCTCTCTGGGAGAGGGGCCTCAATTGCCTCGTTTTTTAATTGATCAGCGGCAAAAACAAAAAATAAAGAGTAATTCTCTCCACTTTTGCGGCTCTCCCTCTCTCTGGCGGGGGCTATTATCTCATTTTCTGTTTTGTGTCCGATTGACAGGGCAAAACAAATAAGTTTGTTCGCCGCACTGGGCTCGAATTCAGTTGCCTTTTTCGCTCGTTACGAGCCGGTGGTCCGTGGATTTTAAGTGCTCTGCCATCTGCTGGTGTTCCTGCTACAATATTACTGCCCCGTCCGCTTCGATTCTATTCGCTCCGTTGCGATCCGATCCGTTCGAATCGTAGAGGTAATTATAAAGTGACATTTCAGTCGCATCGAAACAGCCGAAACCTCCGCCGTTGTCGTGGTCGTCGTCCTAGGTTATTGTTGTCCGCCAAAGCGTAACCAGTGTGTGTGTGCGATTTGTATCTATGTGAATTTTATATCTGTATCTATATAGTTTTTTGGTGGGTGCCAGAAATTGTGAAATTTCCTACACATATTCCAGAGAATCCCGCGACAAACATTGGGTGAATCACTATCAAAAGACTGTTCTGTTCGATGATAATAACCATTAGTGTTCTGTCATGCTTGTAGCGCGATTATTTAATTGATAAAAATGTATTTAATTGAAGTGCGCAAGGTTTTTGTGTTTTCAAATTCAAATGAAATTACACCTCGATGGCAACTAATTGCTTTGGTAGAGCGCCACTGTAACTGCTGACGTCATGTGGGCCTTGAAAGATTTGGTATCTCTCCGGAGAGAGATACAGCTTCGACAGCTTCTGCCCCATGGCGATTATAATAATGAGAGCCCTGAAAAGAGGCAGCAACTAGAGCAAACAAGTGGTCGCGATAAGGAGCCAGTAATTGGGACTATAAACTGCAATTTAGAATTAGAGTAACAACAAACTGGAATCAGGCATACATTATAAGGCCGATAAGGAACTCAGATAAAGCTGACTTGAAGAGAAGAGTGTTTTTACTATGGAAAAAAGTTCCTTTTTGGAGTTCGCTCTCCCTCTCAGTGATACAGGGAAGTGCAATCCGTATCTTCAGTTTTCTTTATTAATAACGACGGAGCTCCCCTGTCAAGTATTGTAAATAAATCACTTGTGAGTCGTTTGTTTGTTGGTTTTGTGCGCTGCAAAATTTTATAAACAATTTATGCCGGCTCCTTGTCGAATCCAAGGCAAACAGAGGAGAGAAAAGTTCAGAGAAAAATCCAGCGGTATGCTTTTTCCGGCACTTTTATCGGAGAGTCAGTCAGCTCCCGAGATTTATTTTCGCTTAGCATTTCATCGTGACTCGGCGAATTTTTTGTGCCAAAGAGAAATTTCTCAAGAGAGAGAAACCCACATTTCTTGGAACAATTGTAAATATGTTGCTTGGAATTCACTTAGGTTTGCTCTGTGCTGGGGGGTTTTGTTTAGCTTATATAATCGCATGCGAACAGGTTTCGCCGTTAATTATATCAAAACTGAAAATAATACCCGTTTTCGATGCCGCGCTAGAATTTTATCTAAAGCCAGCAAGCACACGCGTAAACGGGCAAACAAGTTTTTAGCGCCCATAAAATGTGACTAGCCCAACGCCTTTGGCTAAATTTGCGGCTCTGTTGAAGATTAGCTCCGCCGACTTTGTCTTTCTCATTGTGTGTTTTGTCAAGTTTAGATTTTTTAGTTTGGTTCTCCTTCTCCTGGGCGGTAAAAACTCGTTTTCGGTGCACATTTGTCATTGGCAGTGAATCTTTGTCGTCGTCGTCGTTGGTCAAGTAGACAATAAACTATCGCTTCGCTTGGAGTGGGTGCGCGATGTTGATGATGGTGGGGACCTTCCGCGACGTGGCCCTGGGCATGTAAACACTTATCGACGCATAACACACAATTACGAAAAAGATTAGAAACTAAACTTAGCCCTCAAATGCCAGATAATTTGAATTTTTTAAGCGGAAAAGAAAAGGTAAAGGTCAGATTCTTCAACGAAAAATATAAATAAATTTGTTTAAATAAAAATACTATTTTTAAAATAGGAAAACTTGTTAGTTTTAAAAGTAAGAATTCTTTATACATTTTTGAAAAAGCTTAATCCTTATAATATTAAATATTTGAGTTCCTTTGCATAAGAAAATTCATATTTTTGAATAAAATAAATGCTTTGAGAAAAAAGGAATAGTTTTATCATATAAAAAGTTCTTTATTTCCCTTATTTCGGATTTAAAATTGTATTTTTTAATTGATTAATTTTAAATAAGATTTTAATTTAAATAGGAAAAAAAACCCCTACATCCGAGGCATTTGAGGGTTAATACTAGTAAGAACGCCGTTCGTTATATCGCGATTTCACTGTTACTTTTTTTTTAACCCCATTTCATAGTAATTCCACGTCTCCTTTATATTTAACCCTGGACATAAGAGGGTTTATCTTCAGCCGTCTTATCTCGCGTTTACTACTTTATTCGCGTGTTCGCTGTCTGCCTTATCGCCGGTTCACTGTACCCGTCCTTAAGCGCAATCGATAGCGACGTGCGATGTTTATCTGGGACGACATGGTTGCGCTCTCGCAGAGATTAGCGGCGCGAGCTGGTGCAGCTGGGCATAAGTGATGTCCCCGTCATGCCTGGCCGGCAAGATTACCGCTCCGCCGGCTCTGCGTTCTTTTTTTCTGTGCGGAAATTCCGGTTAGGGCGACGGGCGAAACTCACCTGGCGTTGGTTGCACAATTAACGAGTCCCGCGGCGGCGGCTTCTGCTGGCTGCCGCCTCCGCCCGGATTGGCACCGCCAAAGAACTGGTTGATATTGTCCTCGAACTCGTTCTGCGTTAATAGATATAAATTTAACATTTGTTAGTTTCTTTGGTATGCGCTCTTCCTCTTCCTGGCGTCGGTTCCTCGCTTACCCGCACAAAACGCAGGTTCTGCTCACGAAAATTGTCGTTGCCCTCAATGAAATTGGAGCGACGCGCCATTTTGCTTTAAGCTATTAGCAACCAGGCACGAATTAAAACGAAAATTAACAATTCTTTTCACGTTCGGCTGAAGTAGTCACAAATTTCTGCCAATCCAAAACTGAACTGCCAACTTGTTTGAATTAAAAAAGGGCTATACTAGTATGACCGTTTATAATACCATGGAAATACCAAAAACTAGCTAGATGGTACAGTGGGTATCGGTTGGGAAATTTAAAATATATAAAATAAATTAATATATAAATTATCAGCGGACCGGTATGTGCTTCACTACGCATAGAAAAATATTTTATTAATTGCTAGCTATTTTAATAGTTAATCCAAAATATTTGGATAAAGAAAAAAAATTTTTTTTCCATTTTGAGCATACATAAACTAACTAACTAATTATAATAACACGATAATTAACAGATATGAGCATATTCTTTAATATGTAAAGCAATTAATACTTAAAAATTAACAGTTATTATCAAAATATGTTTCTATTATTATTTTTTTTTCCCCATCGTACTTTGTTTTATTAATTAAAATCTGTGAAAAGCATTATAATTTAATACTTAATGAATATTTTATTTATTATGTATTAAATTAGATACTAATACCTACCAAATACCAGAATAGTTCCGAAACTGTGTGCACTCTCTTCCAATACCCACTGTACCACCGAAAAATACTAAAAAATACTGATGTAAGAAAATAATTAGAATTGGCGGCTGTTTGGTGTTGTTGCTGCCCGCTTTGGGAACGAAACAGCTGGCGAGCAGACAGTATTGATAATCCGTTGTTTTTCCGCCGCTCTACAGTTACAACATCGTCAATTATAACCCAAGATATAGGAGTGCACGTGGAGGAGGTACCAAGGAAGACGACGAGCGACCATGGCGGAGGACACACTTACGCCGATGGACAGATTCTGTGGCTCCAAGTTCTGGGTGAGTGCATCCGTCTCTCAATAGGAATCCCAGCAGTAATTAATGGTTTTTTAATGATTCACCTTCACCATATAGAATTCAACGGAGACATGGTTTACCAACGACCCCGACTTTACGCCGTGCTTTGAGCAAACGGCCCTGGTATGGACGCCCTGCGCCTTCTACTGGCTGTTCGTGGCCTTCGATTTCTACTACTTGAAGGCGAGTCTGGACAGGAATATACCGTGGAACAAGCTGAATGTGAGCAAGGCCCTGGTGAATCTGGGCCTGCTGGTTATTACAGCTTTGGATCTGATTATGGCCCTGATCAAGAAGGGCGGCGACAAGGAGTTGCCGCTGTACGATGTGGATGTGTGGGGCCCGATCATCAAGTTCGCCACCTTCCTGCTGATTTTCTTGTTCATCCCGCTGAACCGAAAGTACGGTGTCCAGACCACGGGCTGCCAGTTTCTGTTCTGGTTCCTGCTCGTCGTCCTGTCGATTCCGCGCTGCCGCACGGAAGTTCGCCTGGATACGAAGCGCCAGGAGATCTTGAGCTCCGAGGAGTCCACGGGGGAGGATTTCTCCTGGGAGGAGTACCAGTTCGCCAGCTTCTTCGTCTTCTTCACCTTCTCGTGCATCATGCTGATCCTCAACTGCTTTGCGGACGGCCTGCCGCAACAGACCAAGTACCAGAGGGGCGAGAACGAGATTCCCGAGCTGTCGGCCAGTTTCCTCTCGCGGATCACGTACCAATGGTTCGATAAGATGGCCCTCAAGGGCTATCGCAACCCCCTGGAGGAGAAGGATCTGTGGGATCTGCGGCCGCAGGACAGCTGCTCCGAGGTGATGCCCATCTTCGCCCATCACTGGAACCAGAACGTGCGCAAGAACTACAAGAACAAGGCGCGCGTGGAGCCGAAGGCGCAGTTCAGCAACGGCAACGTGACCTTTGAGAATCCGCATGGCGAGAAGACCGGCCGCAAGAAGGGCATGGCCAGCATAATGCCGCCCATCTACAAGTCCTTCGGCGGTGTTTTCCTGTTCGGCTCCCTGATGAAGCTCTTCACCGATGTCCTGACCTTCGCCCAGCCCCAGGTTTTGAGCCTGATCATCGGCTTCGTGGAGGATCGGGAGAAGGATCCGCAGCCCCAGTGGAAGGGCATCCTGTTCTCCGTCCTGCTTTTCGTCCTGGCCGCTGCCCAAACCTTTATTCTGGGCCAGTACTTCCACCGCATGTTCATCGTGGGCCTGAGGATCAGGACTGCCTTGATCAACGCCATCTACCGCAAGGCCCTGCGCATCTCGAACTCTACCAAAAAGGAGTCCACCGTCGGTGAAATCGTCAACCTGATGGCCGTGGATGCCCAGCGCTTCATGGAGCTGACTACGTACCTGAACATGATCTGGTCGGCGCCTCTGCAGATCGGCTTGGCCCTCTTCTTCCTCTGGCAGCAGCTGGGACCCTCTGTGCTTGCGGGTCTGGCCGTGATGATTATCCTGATCCCCGTGAACGGAGTGATTGCCAGTCGCATCAAGACCTATCAGATCAGGCAGATGAAGTACAAAGATGAGCGTGTGAAGCTGATGAACGAAGTCCTCAGTGGCATTAAGGTGAGTTCTTGGGTGGAGTAGGGATTAGGGATGTATTTTTCGAGAGGTAATCCCTTTAAATGACCTTTTAAGGGGCTGCATACCTGAAAATATGAAAGAAACCGATCTCTAATTATCCATTTTCATGGAGACTTAAGCCATCGTTTATCCGGTTTTGTGGTAAATAATCCCTTAAACCTCAAGTCAATGTTTTGACTCAAAATATCACGGATCGCTGAGCGCAAGCATCGACCGTCTGTGTCGAATTGATGGCACCTATAACGGAAAGAGCACTAGGCTGCTCCCAGAGCATAGGCTTGCCCTTCCCTGGTTTTGAGATATTTTGAGACTTGTGAGGGATTAATTTTAAAGGCAAAAAGCAAGAGATCTTTCCACTGTCTTAAAACTTAGACTACCAAATATCTAAAATATTATTTTTTCCATTCCCCCAAAAAGGTCCTGAAACTGTACGCCTGGGAGCCGAGCTTCGAGAAGCAAGTGCTGGACATCCGTGACAAGGAAATTGCGACTCTGCGATCCACCGCTTATCTGAATGCCGGAACCTCGTTCCTGTGGTCCTGCGCCCCCTTCCTGGTAAGAAATGCCAGCCCCGCAGGGCTCTGAGTCCTCCGAGAATCTCTTTACAGCTGGCCGGGATGATTGAGGTGGAACCCCAAAATATAGCAAGTGGACTAATCTGGCAAATATGTGTGTGCTCCTTCGTGTCCGAACAATTATCAAAAAGGTTTCCCTGGTCACGTTCGCCACTTACGTGTTGACCAGCGAGGCGAATCAGCTGAGCGTCGAGAAGGTGCTCGTCTCACTCACCCTCTTCGACATCATGAAAATCCCGCTGACCGTCTTGCCTATGCTGAGTGTTGACATAGCCGAGGTACGCCTCATTGGCGATCAATCTATGATGATGATGATGACGGAATCTCCTCCAACTCTTCGGCTATGGTGCATCACTGACTCTCCTAATTCCATATTCCTGCAAAGCCCAAAAGCGGATCAAGAACTGCCATTTTTAGCAATGCCTTAAACCATATTGTGTATTATTTTTTCGTAGGTCTCATTAGTCACATTCGCCACTTACGTTCTAATCGATGAAAATAACGTGCTTGATGCCACCAAAACCTTTGTCTCATTATCATTATTCAACATCCTACGTTTTCCGTTAACAATGTTGCCTATGCTGATCACCAATCTGGTTCAAGTAAGTTACGCCCGATTGCAATACCAAAATATTATCCACTTAAGTTCGATCACAGTGGGGCTGTGGGACTGTATGATGCCTTCGTTAACTCCCTATGATCCCCGGCCCCACTGTGATCGACGATTTTGTGCCGTTTTGTGATTGTGATTTATGTTTATTTACTCAATTTGATTTCTTTTTTTTAGCAAACAATTTATACCGAGAAATGTCCCTTTAACCAACAACCTATCCCCCATTGATTTCTTGGTTTCATTATTATTTCACTTCAATTTTTCATCATCTCATGCATCTGGGATTTAAAGTTGTCCGAACCAAACCAGTTCCGATTTGTCATATATATCTGGTTGTGGGGATTCTCTTCTTCCATCCGTTTCGATAGCAACCATTTGTTTGGGTTTTTGTATTCTAAATATGCCCTTGCAGAGGGCACTTATGGGGGGTTTTAATTATAGGTTTTAATGAAGTCGAGAGGGTTTGTCTGCTTGTAAAGAGAGAGGTGTGCGTTTTGGGGTATTGATTAAAATATTCAAATGGTTCCATTTGTGGGGGGTTTCAATATCTAGCTTTGCAATTCTTGGAACTTTTCTGTTTATTTATTTAAAACTTTTAAAAATAGTATGCTATGTCTAATAGTATGCTTTGAAGTATTTAAAGTCCCAAATTCCATGAAGTATCATTTTAAAGCATACTTTTGGGTGGCACTTCAAGAGATTTCAAATCGTCTGAGGTTGTTGTAAGAATTAATATTTTTTATCATTTTTGGGCCTTGTTTTAAAGTGATTTCAACTCTCCATCAATTTCTGGAGATTGTGGTAGCCCCCAAAATTCTCTCGCCGTTCTGCAGGGGCGTAAAAGCCCTCGGCAGACTCCGAGGATATTTTTCATGCATTTCGAATTTGGATTAGGACATTTCATGGCCATCTCCTCCTCCCTTTTCCCCAGACCTACTAACCTAATCTGTGTGTTTAAGACCTAGTTGATTGTGCAAAGTATATTAATCGATTTACCATTTTCATGTGCGCTATAGACGCAAGTTTCTGTGAATCGTATAAACAAGTTCCTGAACAGTGAGGAACTGGACCCCAACAGCGTCCACCACGATCCGTCCAAACGTAAGGAATACCCTTTATATATTATTTATTTAAACTAATTAAATATATTTCAGCCCATCCCATGACCATTGAGAATGGCGAGTTCTCCTGGGGCGACGAGATCACTCTTCGCAACATCAACATTGAGGTGCGCAAGAGCAACCTGGTGGCCCTTGTGGGCACCGTGGGCTCCGGCAAGTCGTCGGTAGTCCAGGCCTTCCTGGGTGAAATGGAGAAACTTGCAGGCACTGTCAACACGGTGGGCAAGCTGGCCTATGTGCCGCAGCAGGCGTGGATCCAGAATGCGACGGTGCGGGACAACATCCTCTTTGGCCAGGCCTACGACCGGAAACGCTACAACAAGGTCATCGATGCCTGCGCCCTGCGTGCCGATATCGACATCCTGTCGGCCGGAGATCTCACGGAAATCGGTGAGAAGGGTATTAATCTCTCAGGTGGCCAGAAGCAGCGCATCTCCCTGGCCCGTGCCGTGTACAGCGATGCCGATCTCTATCTGCTGGACGATCCGCTCAGCGCCGTCGACGCCCATGTGGGCAAGCACATCTTCGAGGAGGTGATCGGGCCCAAGGGTGTGCTAGCGAAAAAGTCCCGCGTCCTCGTCACCCACGGCGTCACCTTCCTGCCCCAGGTGGACAGCATCTATGTGATGAAAATGGGCGAGATCAGCGAGAGCGGCACCTTTGCGCAGTTGGTCAAGAACAAGGGCGCCTTCGCCGACTTCATCATCCAGCATCTGCAGGATGGCAACGAAGAGGAGGAGGAGCTCAACCAGATCAAGCGCCAAATCTCAAGCACCGGAGATGTCCCTGAATTGCTAGGCAGTGTCGAGAAGGCCATTAAGTTGGCGCGCACGGAAAGCTTGTCCGATTCCATGTGAGTTTAAAATAACAAAGAAAATATGCCTTAAACTAATAACCTTTATTTACCTTCACACAGCTCTGTAACCTCCGCTGACAGTTTGTTGGGTGGCGGAAATGGAAGCCTTCGCAGGCGGACAAAGCGTCAGAATTCCCACGACTCCGTCGCCTCCGCTGCTTCCCTGAAAAAGAAGCAAGAGGTCGAGGGCAAGCTGATTGAAACGGAAAAGTCACAGACCGGCGGCGTGGAGTTCGCCGTGTACAAGCACTACATCAAGAGCGTAGGCATCTTCCTGTCGCTGGCCACGCTCGTCCTGAATTTTGTGTTCCAAGCATTCCAAATCGGCTCGAATCTGTGGCTCACCAAGTGGGCCAACGACGAGAATGTTGGCAACGACACTGGCCTCAGGGACATGTATCTGGGTGTTTACGGTGCCTTCGGCTTTGGTCAAGGTGAGTCCATTGTGATTCGATTTATTTTCGATATTCTTCGTTTGAAGTTTTCCTTGTTTCATGTTCGTTTTGTCCATTTTGTTGTTTTAGTTTGAGTTGTTTTTTAATTTTTAGTATTTTTTGCTTGCTTTATGTTTTAATTTAAAGCCTCTGGTTACGGTTGATGTATTTTTATTTTTTATGTGTTTTAAAATGCTTTGAAAAAAGATGGTATTGATGGTACAAAATCAGCTATTTTAATTACCAATACTAGCATAAAATAAACATAAGTTAAAGCCAAAGAATTTAACAAATTCAACCCGTTTTAAATGGTTTAATATTTTAAAACAAATCTTTATTGCATTGATACCATCTTTTTGTTTAATTTTATTTTTAAAGTCCTTTATTTTTTGTTTGGTTCAAGGGGTTATTATTTATTTATTTATTTATGTTTTTTGCTTATTTTATTGCTTCTAACTTTGGCGCCGAGAGAACACATGCTGCTCAGCTTTCAGTAGGCAGTTTTTTTTAGTCTCAGCCTTTCGATTTAAAAAGAACTAACCCCCGACTAACTTAAGCTTACCACAAAAACACACGCAGAGCACACAAAGCTAAAAACACCTACACAATAAGCCAAAATATTTAATTGCTGCACGCTTAGCAAACTGAACACAAAAGGCTTTCGATATTAGTTAATATTACACAAAAGGCTTTCGATATTAATAAGTTCTATTAATATTACACAGTAGCATTTCCTAAACAAAAATGTTCTAAATACCGATAAAAATGTAAAATCGATTGTCATCGATTGTTATCGTAGATCGGAACATTTTACTTAACCTAACTAACAGTTCTCCTTTTGTGTGTGTATGTGTGTGTGCGTAAATGTGTTTTGATTAATTTCCTCAATTATATTTTACGTTCTGTAAACTTTACTCCTCCAATCCACAAAACAAACAAAAATTACAATTATCGACCTACAATCGCTATAATCGATAACAACAATCGATCGCAAATTTTAGTCGCAACGAACTTCTTCTCATCCCTCGCCATCTCATTGGGTTGTCTCGAGTGCTCACGGGTGTTGCATACGACCCTCCTGTACTTCAATCTCCGCTGGCCAATGGAGCTGTTCGACACGACACCGCTGGGACGCATTGTCAATCGGTTCTCGAAAGATATCGATACAGTAGATAATGTCCTGCCATTCAACATCCGTGTCGTCCTGGGCCAGGCATTCATGGTAATTGATTTGGGTTCGAGTGGAACGGCAGATGCTTTCTCCAACTAAATAAATCCAAGCACGGCACTAAGGAATCAAATCAGATCACCCTATATACATATCATGGTTCGGCCTGGTCTCATCATGCATTAATTAATAATCATGCAAAAGTAATATTACTAATCAAAAATATAGGTTGAGTTGGACTCTCGTTTTCCCTTTAGCAAGTAGAGATTATTATTGCCTAAAAGTAAAGAAAATATGCTAAGAATTAAAATAAAGCAAAGTAAAAACGAGATTCCGGCTTAACCCACATCAACCGTCGGTGGGGCAAGAGGTTTTGTGGCAGTATCCGATTACTAATTGATATATCCGTGTCCTATCTTCGCTTCCCTGAAAGTGGCTCTCGGGTATCTGTCCACCCTGATACTCTCGCTGGGCTGTGTGTATAGTGCCCGGTATATGCACAACGTTCTCCTCCTGGCCACGATGCGTTGGCCCATGGAAATGTTCGATATCACGCCGCTCGGCCGCATTGTGAATCGATTTTCCAAGGACATCGACACCATCGACAATACCCTGCCACTCAATTTGCGGTTCGGCGTTATGCAATTGTTTGTGGTAATTATCTTAAAGCGAAAGTCATTTCCTTCACCCCGAAACTCCCTTTAAATTCCAATCATTGGCTGAGTAGGTTTAGGGCCTGTGCTGTCCACGCTTTTCCCCGTATTTTGTGAAAAAAGCAATATTTACAAATTATTAAAAATTTCCAGTTATCACGTACTTTGTCTGTTCACTCACGCTGGCTCTTGGCTGCATCTATTGCTCCAAGACGCTGCACGAAACGCTTCTATACTACGTCTTCCGGTGGCCCATGGAGCTCTTCGACACCACGCCCATTGGTCGCGTTGTCAATCGTTTTGCCAAGGATGTTGATACCGTAGACAATGTCCTGCCCATGTTGTGGCGCGTGGTGATCAGTCAAGCCTTTGCGGTAATTTCCTATAATATTTTCCAATCATTGCCAGAGCAAGACTTTAAGGGTCAGGAGAAAAAAGGGATTTAATTAGAAGTGTCTCTAAGAGTGTAAAGGTTTTACAAAACAAGCCCACATCTCAAACAGAAGCTGAGTATTTCTTAAGTCTGTTTTGTCCACGCTTTCTTATGGTAGTTTTGTTTAGAAAAAATATAAAAAATAATTAATTGAACTTCCAGTTTCCTCGTACTTCTTTTGCTCGCTCACGCTGGCTCTTGGCTGCATCTACTGCTCCAAGACGCTACACGAGACGCTTTTATACTACGTCTTCCGCTGGCCCATGGAGCTGTTCGATACCACGCCCATTGGTCGCATCGTCAATCGATTTGCGAAGGATGTTGATACCATAGACAATGTCCTGCCCATGTTGTGGCGCATGGTGATCAGTCAAGCTTTTGCGGTAATTTTTCCAACCAAAGAGAGCTTAAGTCAAAGCTATAAGTCAGTTGGTTAGAGGGATTCAAAAAGAAATTATCATTCTAGAAGAAGAATAGTTCTAGTAGTTAGTTAATTGGCTTATTTTTACAACAAGAAAGGATAATTCATTATCTCCACTGACTTATAACTATGAAATACTCCAAACCTTACACTCTATAACTATTTCCTTAAAGAATCTGAATCTCAAAATATATTACTCAGTAAGAACAAGGCTTTAAGGGTCAGGTGAAATTAGGTTATCTCAAGTGAATTGCCTATCGCAGCTTTTGCCCAGACTGCACTAAAATATATTTCTTCCCTTGCAAGACTGTACTCACTTTCTTTTTTTTTTAATTGGCACAACCTTTCCCCAAAGTGGTCCTTTTATAGTTATAGAAAGTAATCCAATTTGGCACTAACTCCAGCGTTCAATGTTGTGTAAATATCTATGTAAATACGATCACTAACCTTCCTGGGGGCTTACACCAACACAAAATTAGCGGCATGATGAGTTGCATTTTAAGTTTTTCTAGAAAGTTACTTTCATTTAATCCCTCCTCCAATGGTAAACTTCAAAGCAACAAATCCTAAAACCCGATTTACATTCCATGCAGTCTTGGCTAAGTATTTGTCGGGTCTGGCCTTGGCCCTGGGATGCCTTCACAGCTCAATGGATGTATTCAACAAGCTGCTGAACAGGGGGCTCAGGTGGCCGATGGAACTGTTCGATACGACGCCGATAGGTCGCATTCTGAGTCGCTACTCCAAGGATATCGACACGGTTGACGGCGTCCTGCCCTCGATAATTGTTCAGCTGTTGAACACGTGTTTCGCGGTAAAGATTTAGTCTTAACCTTTTTACGTATTCCCGCTGCTGGCCAACGGAACTGGGAGTTGCCTGAAGCCTTGCCCCGATGTTACCCCCCTAATGTTACTAACCAACTCAAGGCACCCTAATCTGAATCACTTTCTAGTTGAACCTACCAACCCTTAATCTGGCCAAGTTAAACATTGTCTAAAAAATTTATTTAATTTATTCCTTACATCCCATTCCCTCCTACCTTCAAGCCTTGCAAATATTAAACCCATTAAGCTATATTCATAGTTTAACCATTATTTAACCCCTTAAAAATTCGCATTAATTACATCACTTAACCTGCAGTTAAAAATAACTGAAGGTTAAACACTTGATTACTTTTACATTTTAGCATTTTCTTAGTATATCCTTTCAAACCTTAACATTTTTGAAACCATTTTACTCAACCTACCACTCTACTCTACCACTTAACCTGCAGTTAAAAATAACTAAAAGTTAAATGCTTGAGCGCTTTAACTTTTTATCATTTTTAGCCTATAATCAGCATTTTCTTAGTATATCCTTTCCTTTTTAAAACCATTTTACATATTACTCACCCTAAGAAACCTAACATAACTCCAAACTCTTAAATTTTAACCTCAACTAAAAAGCTTGTCCAGCTTTCAATCATTGCCTTTTCTTTATGTTTTGGATCGATAAATCGCATTTACTTGATAAGAGAGTCCTTAGTTAGCCAAACCGCCTTTATATATTTTTTATGTGCGAGTTATGTGTGTGCGAAAGCCCGAAAGGGGAACTTAAATATCATTTTAAACGGGGGTTATGGTAATAAAAAAAACACACTCTGACGTTATACTGGTCTCGGAGCCCCTAACCTTAAGACTTTTTTATAAGTGGGAGAGCTGCCATTACGCTTCGATCGATAGAGGATAAAGTAGGAGTTCGCCTCATCATGAAACCAAATCGTTTTCACACATATTGACCAAGTGCCCCTCGGCACACCCTTGTGTTCCGCTCTTACCCCCTTTTCCGATGGAAACCAGGTGTGCTAGCCTACTTCGCTGTGGTGATCGTCTACGTGGGCGGCTTCCATGCGGCCAAGGTGATCCACAACGAACTGCTGCGCATCGTAATCCGTGGCTCCGTTTGCCGATTCTTCGACATAACGCCGATCGGGCGACTCTTGAACAGTTTTAGCGGCGATATGGACGTTATCGACGAAGAGTTGCCCGCCACCATGGACTCCTTTATGACCTTTATCTTTATGGTATTTGCATACTTGATTATCCCCATTTTCTTTGTTGTTTTCAGTATTTTTCTCTCCCTATTATTGTTATTATTATTATTGTGATCAATTTTGATTTGTAGCCTTAAAAGAGTAACCACGGTTTGTACCTGCAGAACCTTCGTTATAGAGAGTTCTGCCCGCATTCACACATATCTCTAACATTTGAAATCTCTCTTTATCTCATTCGATCTCTCCTTTTTCTCTAACGATCCCATTAAATCCGAGTTAGGACTTTGCAATTACGGCGCCGCCATAGCCCTTTTCACAGCCACCTTACATGCCTCATCCAGGGTGTTCCATCGACTCTTTAACAACATCATGCATTGCCCCTCAGAGTTTTTCGATATAACACCCAAGGGTCGCCTATTGGATCGCTGTTCCAGCGATATCAACTGTTTGGATCTGATAATGCCGATTAATATAAGAATGGTCTTGAGCACTGCCTTTCAGGTAATCTTTGTTACCAAAACTTTTCACTTTCGAATTTACTGAAGTATTTCTTATTATTTAAAATATTTATCAAACAAAAATCCTCTTTGTTTGGCATGTGGTTTGTAGTCTTTTCAATTTAAATGAAATATTCTCATACAAATTAATATAGATTCTTAGGATTATCTTTAAATATTCTTGATATTTTTCATAGGCAACTCCACTGACTTTTGTCAATAACTTCACATTATCTTGTTTTGTATCGTTCCCAACAATCAAACACTAACCCCACAAACACACTTTGTTCCTAACTCCTGTCCCAGTTTTTAAATTACAAAAAATCTACAAGTTTTGTCCACGACTTATAAGCATATATTCCCTTCGAAATCCCAAGTCTTCAGCTTTATAGGCAGCGTGATTATCGTTTACTTGGGCGCCCTGATCGGTGCCCGGAAAATGTTTGTCTTCCTATTGACTCGCATTATGCGTGCCCCGCAAGCATTTTTCGACACTCAGCCCCGGGCCCGTATACTTGATCGTTTGGCCAACGATATATACAAGTTGGACTTGGTTCTGCCAGAACTAATACGCGTCTTTAACTCGCAAGTGTTCCGGGTACGTGCGCTGTGACTAACCTCTGAAAAAAATTATTGGAAAACTAATTTCGACTAACAAATTAATATAAATTTTCACATTGTACAAAACTCTCCCAGACCGTAGCAATTTGAGGGTTTCTCCGGCATTCCTCACACATTTCTAGAAATAGAAATAGAAATTTGTAAATACATAAATAGGGTTTGAAACGGCGGGCGCATGTTGTGTCTCGTTCAACTCGAATCTCATAAGTTAAGACCTTTTTTTTCCTGTGGCTGTCTGTCTTCTTTTTTACTTTGGAAATCGCAACGAGAGAGCCCTAAATTCGTGGAAATTAAACGAACAATTTTGCTATAAAATTTAACCAATTAAGTAAAACTTAACGTCTTTAAAAAAATATGAATTTTAAAGATTTCCGAGCAGATTAAATATTTTCTTATATTTTTAACCGCCAAGTTTTCGCTTAAAGCTTTTAAAAAGTGTCTAAAAAAGCAAGTCAAAGATGCATTTAAATATTTTATAAACACTTTTGATAGATTTTTCATAGTTTGTTATATTTAATTAATTAGTACAGCAAAGATCTTTAAATAATTCTAAATGAAGTAAAGTTCATAGTTGTCTGGGCAACCTCTTAAACGATTTTCCTACTCGAAGAACCCCTTTTCTCGAGCGCTATCAGTGATCGATACAAAATTTAATCCATGATTCGTACCGAATTGCCTAATCGCAGGTCTCTTATCCTTCCTTTCGAACCTGGCTCCGGCGCTGGGCAGCCTGCATGCCGCCATGGTCCTGCACGCGCTGCTCCTCGAGAACGTGCTCAGGGCACCCATGGTCATGTTCGAAAAGACTCCGGTGGGTCGCATGTTGTCCCGATTCTCGAAAGACATCGATACGGTTGACCAGAGAATGTCGCAAGTCATTAACAGATGCGTTTTTAGTGCGTTCGAGGTAATTTGTCTTTGCACTAGGCACTTGGGAACCGTCTTCAAATTGCTACAAAAAAAAGTGTACATTAATCCTGTGCATAAATCCACTGACTAACTAACCCAGGTTAACCCTCATGACTCCACCTTCCCTCTCATCTATCTGAAAAAATAATTTGAAAACTAATCACAACTAACAAATTAATTAAACTTTTAACATTGTACAAAACTCTCCCCGAACCGTAGCAATTTGAGGGTTTCTCCGGCATTCCTCACATATTTCTAGAAAGTAGTTTGTAAATACATAAAAAGGGTTTGAAGGGGCGGGCGCATGTTGTGTCTCGTTCAACTCTAATCTCATAAGTTAATACCTTTTTTCCTGTGGCTGTCTGTCTTCCCTTTTACTTTGGAAATCGCAAAAAGAGAGCCCTAAATACGTGGAAATAAACGAAAAATTTTGCTATAAAATGTAACCAATTAAGTAAAACTTAACGTTTTTAAAAAATATTAAGTTAAAAGTTTTCCGAGCATATTCAAATATTTTATCGTATTTTTAACCGTCAAGTTTCCGCTTAAAGCTTTACAAAGTGTCTAAAAAAGCAAATCAAAGACGCATGCTGAGGCCAAGCTCTAAATTAAATAATTTATAAACACTTTTAATAGATTTTTCATAGTTTTTTATATTAAATTAATAAGTAAAGATCTTAAAATAATTATAAATTAAGTAAAATTCATAGTTGGCTGGGCAAACTCTTGAACGATTTTCCTACTCGAAGAACCCCTTTTCTCGAGCGCCTACTTTGTCCATCGATTGGATATTCTTGCTATCCGGGATCGATAACAAATTTAATCCATGATTCGTACCGAATTGCCTAATCGCAGGTCTCTTCTCCTTCCTTTCGGACCTGGCTCCGGCGCTGGGCAGCTTGCATGCCGCCATGGTCCTGCACGCGCTGCTCCTCGAGAACGTGCTCAGGGCACCCATGGCCATGTTCGATACGACGCCGGTGGGTCGCATGTTGTCCCGATTCTCGAAAGACATCGAGTCGGTTGACCAGAAAATGCCGCAAGTCATTAACGACTGCATTTGGTGTGCGTTCGAGGTAATTTGCCTTTGCACTAGGCACTTGGGAACCGTCTTCAAATTGCTACAAAAAAAGTGTACATTAATCCTGTGCATAAATCCCCTGACTAACTAACCCAGGTTAACCCTACCCCCTCATTGGCGGCGCCTCATGACTCCCCTTTCCCTCTCATCAAGTGATTGCGTTCGATCCAAAAACAAAAAAAAAAAAGAAAAAATAAAAGAAAGGCAAGAATTCATTACACTTTTCCGTTCATCAGATTTTTCCTATTAACCCCCGCACCTCCTCGCACTTCAGATAGATTTTCCTCACCTTGAATTATATTTATTAATAATATTAAATTGCCATTGGTTAGGTTCTGGCTACGATTGTGGTTATAAGCATGTCCACGCCAATTTTCCTGGCTGTGATTGTGCCGATCGCCTTCCTCTACTACTTCGCCCAGCGGTTCTATGTGGCCACCTCCCGGCAGCTGATGCGTCTGGAATCCGTCTCCCGATCCCCCATCTACTCGCATTTCAGTGAGACTGTCACCGGAGCTTCAACCATTCGTGCTTACAGCGTGGGAAATCGGTGAGTTATTACTTTTGGAGTTTTTTAAATATTTTTATTGACTTAAATCCTCTCTCCCTCCCAGCTTCATCGATGAATCCGATGCCAAGGTGGACAAGAACCAGGTGTGCAAATATCCGTCCGTGATTGCCAACCGTTGGCTGGCCATTCGCCTGGAGATGGTGGGCAACCTGATCATCCTGTTCGCCTCGCTCTTCGCCGTGCTCGGCGGCCAGACCAATCCCGGTCTGGTGGGTCTGTCCGTGAGCTATGCCCTGCAGGTGACCCAAACGCTCAACTGGCTGGTGCGCATGACCTCTGACATTGAGACGAACATTGTGTCCGTGGAGCGCATCAAGGAGTATGGCGAGACCAAGCAGGAGGCTGCCTGGGAGCTGGAGCAGGACAAGAGCAAGCCCAAGAACTGGCCAGAGGAGGGACGTGTCGAGTTCCAGAACTTCCAGGTGCGGTATCGCGAGGGCCTAGATCTGGTGCTGCGCGGCGTTAGCTTCAACATCAAGGGTGGCGAGAAGGTGGGCATTGTGGGACGCACGGGTGCCGGTAAATCCAGTCTCACGCTGGCCTTATTCAGGTAAGAATATTTTTAAATTAATAAACGAAATCCTTATACATATATTATTCTTTAAGAATCATTGAGGCTGCCGGCGGCCGCATCTCCATCGATGGCGTGGACATTGCCACCATGGGTCTGCACATGCTGCGCTCCCGCCTGACCATCATCCCACAGGATCCTGTCCTCTTCTCTGGATCGCTGCGTATCAATCTGGATCCCTTTGAGATCAAAACCGATGACGAGATCTGGAAGGCCCTTGAGCTGTCCCATCTAAAGGCGTTCGTTAAGAGCCTGGCCGCTGGCCTGAACCACGAGATTGCCGAGGGCGGTGAGAACCTGTCGGTGGGTCAGCGTCAATTGGTTTGCCTGGCCCGTGCCCTGCTGCGCAAGACCAAGGTGCTGGTGCTGGACGAGGCCACCGCTGCTGTGGATCTGGAAACAGATGATTTGATTCAGGTGGGTGCTTGTAATATTTATTATTTAAATTATAATTAATATATTTATTTATTTTTATAGAAAACAATCCGCACGGAATTCAAAGAATGCACCGTCCTAACCATTGCCCATCGCTTGAACACTATTTTGGACTCGGACAAGGTGATCGTGCTGGACAAGGGCCAGATCACAGAGTTCGCCTCGCCTACCGAGCTCCTGGACAACCCCAAGTCGGCCTTCTACAGCATGGCCAAGGACGCCAACCTAGTTTAAGATCCACGAATGTCAAACTTGAAACTCCACGAAACTCAAATGGAAGTGTGTGTGCCCCCAAACAACAAACAAACCAACAAACAATCCTAGGAATATACATGAACGTTGAATGGCAGCTTAAAGCCAGTCGAAAAATGCTCTACCTCAGGACTAGGTCAAGCATCTAAAACTACAAAGCAAAACCAAGCAGGATAAACAAAAATAACCGGATGAATAAAGCCCAGAAATTAGCAAATACCAGATAAATGTTCATTAGGCTAAGCGAAAATATTCAAGCCAGTTGCGCCTTCGTCGGGTTACTCTTATTTTCGTTTTTAATATGTATGTGAATTTACATAGTCAAGTGTATTTTTCTATTGTCTATTGTACTTAGTTTTCTATGCAACAAAACAAAAAAACAAAACCGATGTAAGCAGGCGGCCCAAGGTGAATGAAAAATCCTCCGAACGCCGCATATTTATGTACTTAAATTAACAAAAAAAAAAAGAACAATGAAAAAAAACTCACTCAAGAATTTTTTGCCTTCAACTGATGTGATCAATAAGTTAAAGTGGTCAGCGTAGTTAAATCAATACAAATTGAGACTTTTGTAAAATGTATACTTAAATAAAACTAATAAACAATGGGAAAAAGTGAGACCCAATTAAAATAACACTGAAATTCTATGATGTTTTGAATTTTTAATAAATAATAAAAATATTCCTTGCGTTCTAAAGTCAACAAATAAATACTAAGTAAGTATATGTTGTTCTCCTTACATCCATATTATATTTTAATATTCAACGAAATAAAATTTCCCTTGTTACTTTTTTGGACAAACTGAGCTTTCCACCACAGGTTTTTTCCCTTGACCAGAAACTTTACTAGGTTTGTGCGCAAAATTAAAAGCTTTGCAGGAAAAGCCTCTGTTAGTTTTCCTTTTTTGCATTTATTAGTTGTCCACGCAGACGCATTAAAAATATAAACAAATCCATTACATTCAGAGCAGGAAGTCCTTAATATTTATAATAATAATTAGTGATTATTGGTATGTGCTTTTAAATAAAACTGACTAGCAAAAATAATAATTAGAGCTACATTAACAACAAAGACTAATTGTTATTATACAAATTAAAAAATAAAGGGCCAGTCTAAAGACGATTATAGGGTAGAAGAAAACTAATTAATTAATCAAATAAATTAGTGAAAATGCTTACGAAATAAAGATATATTTTAGAGAATGATTATATAGCGATTTTTTTTATAGCTTTAACTTATACATACTTCTTTTTAATTTCTTATTTATTTAAAAATTCACCTTTTAAATTTTGACTTTCTCCTATACATTATAAACCCAATAAATCCTAAGGTTTAAACATCATCGGCAATAGTGTTGTCATCCACCGAAATCCTTCGAACTTTTCGGTGTCGCCTTTGACAACTTTAAGCTTTAGCCTCAAATTTTGCCTGACTAATGTGGCACTGGACCGGGGCCATAAATTATATTTATAAGCCCCCGAAAAGCAGTCCAAACTGTTTCGGAGACACTTTCCAGCCACTTATTACCCATCCACCTACAGATATATATATTTATATAGATATATGTATTTATTTTAGATATTTGCTGGGCGCCACCCACCGAAAATGAGTATTCCATTTGTCTTTATTTAGGCGCGCACACAAAATGGTTGCTTGGAGGCTGCATTTATTGACAATAAACAGGTCATAAATTACAAATTGAATGGTCTGAGAAGTAGACCAAGGGACAGACCACCAAAAAATTGTAAAAAATATATATGTAATTCATAAAAAATAAGTCGTGACACAGAAAGGAATGTAAGTAAAATGGTTAAAATGTTTCAAGTGATTTAAGACATTTTTTTAGGGTAGAACTAATAGTAAATATATTAATGCTAATTAGATATTTTGAAATAGACTTAATTTTCTAACAAATTCTAGGTGAGGAACTATGTGTGAAAAGATAAATATTTATTTTTTAGTGCAGATATTACAGTTATTACAATAAAATTAATGACCAGCCTAAATTTGAAATATAAAATATTAAAATTGATTATCTTATAAGATATATATCATCCTACCTTCCTGTATTAACCAAACCTTAGTTTGTCTTTAGCAGATCCAGCTACAAAAAAAAAAATAATACAAAAAACCAAGGCATGCCAACTTCAAAGGGGAAGTTGCAAGGCCTTTGCTTTTGCTTTTAGTGGGCGGCGGTTTTCAGGGGAGGCGTGGCTGCTGCGGAGTGCACTTGAAAACAAAAAGCGTAAAGTTATTAAAGGTTTTGTGTGTGCGCTTTGTGTGCCCGCTTTCATGTCACTTACACTTTTGGCCATGTTTCAAAGCCCCTCTCATTCTGCCGGCTTTTATGGCCCTTCGCTTGGTAATCTTGGCAACGCCTTTTTGCATACACATTCCATCTGCGAGGGGGGGCAGGGGCCGGAAAATTCGGTGGCGAACGCAAAACTTCAAGCGTGCGGCAAATTCAATTTGAAATTTTCAAATGTTTTTCTTATTCTCCAACTCCCCACCTATATATACATATATTTTTTTTGTTCTTTCACTGTTTGGAAATTACATTTTTTATGAGGGGTGCCGGAGTGTCAATCCCCGATCTCGGGACATGAATGGGAGGGCGTGGCGCCCGGGACCGCCCCGTTCTCGAACTCCTTTGAAAGTTGCATCGCCCCGCGCCAGCAAAAAGGAGCCAAATGAATATTTTATTGCCCGCGCATCAGCGCCAGCCGAGAGTGAGTGAAAGATTTTTGATGTATGGCGGCAAGTTGCTACCCAAAAATTGGCCACCCGCCGTGCACCGGGAGCAGAAGCAGCAGCCGGAATAGGAGGTCCCTTATATCGGAAGAACGGTGGATGAATGAGGTAAATTTGTATTCCTGAAACAACATTAAAAAGCCAAAGATTGGATGTAGGCTTTGGATTTTTCTTAACAAATAAATTGAGTTCTAAATACAGAATCTTTTCTTACACTTTTCTTTGTTTAGTCTTAAGAAAATTGGCGTGAGAGTGTGGGGGAAAGTATTTCTGCAAAGTGTGAGAAAGTCAAGCGAGTGAAAGTTCGTGACTTTCACTAGAGGAAGCTTATTGCACATTTTTCTGTGAAGTTTTTAGCAAAGGAATAATTAAAGTATTCATAGCACTCGTTACTGTGTTTGTCAGTTGCAATTAAAACATATATTTGGACACATAGAATTTATACTTTGCTCGGTTTTCTTGTAGACTGAAAGAAAAAAGGCATTTCTTTCTTTGGGATATTATTTAAGACATATTCGGGATTATTAATATGCTGCTTTTTACATTAATTACCTTTAAATCTTTTGGGACAAATGGCTTTAAAACTAAGATAAATCTCTTTAGCATATTTCAGCTATTTTTTTTTGTTAAAGGATTTAAAACCAACTGGTGGCAACCGAAAAAAAACTAATATTTTAAAGTCAAAATCTCGACAAAATCACTTGCCCCAAAATCGGCTTGAAAAACGATACCCGAAAAATCCGCACAGGCAAGGCGATGGATGGCCAAGGGAAAACCGCAAATTATCCAAAAACCGAATCACTGTTGGACGCCAACTCCCCGATGGTTTCATTCGCTTTTCATGTCCTGTCTATGGCGGAAGACAGACATGGAAATGGGAACAGACACAGACACAGAGACACACTTGCTACTCCCGCAGAGGTGACAGTGAGCATACGGATTTTATAGCATACTTTTTCGCGCCTCCTTTCCAGCCTGTCGGAGTGCTTCAATTTCTCATTCTATGCCCAGTGACAGCTAGCTGTCCTAGGTGTGCGTTCCGTGTGTGTACACTGGAAAAAAATACCTACATAATTTGGGTTCTGGTATTTGGGAAATAATGAACTTTAGTTTTTGAACAAGAACTAAGTTGATTTTCTGATTTTAGTTAGAAATTTATGCAGTACCATTTAATGTTTATACAATAGAGATAAAATTCCACTCCAAAATTTAGATCGCGGCTTTTTCGCCGTGCACGTGTGTCTGTGTGAGCATGTTAAAATTCATTTGTCAAAGGGATTACCATGGTAATAGGGTTTTAAGCATATCCCGGCAAACATTCACAGCTTTTTTTGCGTGCCAGATATTTTTTTGTGCCCGCTTGGCTTCGTTTGGTTTCTGGTTTTGGTTTGTTTTGCTTTGTTTGCTTTCGGTTGCGGCGGCCACAGGTGGCGGCTAATTAAAAAAGCGGGATTAAGCAATTATGACTGACATTTGTACAACACACACACACACACACAATCGCACCTTGCCCATCCCTGGTACTTGGCTCACCTTTGGCAAACAGATTTCTCTTTCGGCGGCAAGCTGCTAATAAATTGACTGCAATCAAAGCTGTCATAAGTTGGGCAGGACAACGCCCACGCAGCCTTGGCCAAAGGACAGTTGACTGAGGTCACGTATAAGAGGGGGCCAGGGGAGTGGAATAAAAGGGGTTTCCCGACGAGTTTTCATAATTAAATTGTAAGAGTATTATATCCAAACTTTAAAACCTTTTAAAGCCTTTGAGAAAACATAGATTAAGAAATTATTAACTGAAAAATAATTAGGCAAAGTAATATTTAAAATTTCCTTTAAGTCTTCAACAGAAAACGTTGAAATTTAATTATATGAGAAAATATAAAAGAAAGATAAAAAATTATTAACTAAAAAATAAAAGGGGGAACTACTTGTCCATTTTTAATATTTTTGAAAGAATTTTTGGTAGAATTTTCAAAGGTTTATTTTTACCAACACTTCTTATCATTCCCTTATTTCCTTAATCGTTTTTCCATAGATAATATATCTTAAATAACTTGGTACTTTGTTTTTTAAACCCTTTATTTATTGGTTTCTCCTTTTTGCAAATTTATTAGCCCCCTTTAAACTCAATCCCACACCGTCTCTGTTTCTTAGCTGGAACAACACCCACCCGCAGCCAAATGACAGCTTAATCGCCCAAAAAATCAAGCCAAGCGAAGATATTGTCCTCTTCGAAACTCAGGGATTCCTTTCCTCCTGGCTGCTGCCATGTGTCGCCTCTGCCATCATCTTCACGGCTGTGGGAAACTAACCCCTCGAAACCCCCTTGGAACCCTCATGCGAGTGAGTCTCCAACGAGGCGAAAATGTACAAATTGTTGTGATTTATTTTAACAGATTTTTTGTTAACCCAAACAGGAGCGAGGAGGAGGGTCGTAGTCGTAGTCGTTGCTGGTGCTGGTGCTGGCTTCAAGCATTTGCTACTCTATTGATGAATATGCTGGTGGGTCACTCACATGTGACAGGCAGGGGGACCGGAGCGAGAGCCTGGCGCGTGACAATGCGCCAATGTGTGGTCAAGTGCGCACGACTGAGCCGAGGGAGCCCCCAAAGGAGGCTCCATCAATTTGTCCCCAGTTGGGTTGGCCCGGAGGATCGGGAGGTGTGGGGCACGCCGGGATGAAGCAAAAGTTAACGTTAACAGGTTTAACCAGGCTAAGGACAAGTGTGGAGACAGTGGCCAGAAAGGCAGCGGCGGCAGCTTCTGGTGCTGAGAACTGTGTGGTGTGGATGGTGATGGGGGGCACCCTCATCATTAGTGAGAAATGCTTGAGTTTTAACTAAAAGGTTTAGATGAACACGTGTCCCTCAGCGTATATGTGTTGGCTTCGAAGGCGTAATCAAAAGAGGGGCTAATTTATGATTAATTTATATTTTTAGCAATTTAAAAGGAGAAAAAACATAAAAGAAATTCATAAAAATATATACAAATTTTATATTTCTATTTTTTACATTTCTGTAGACTTCCAAGCTTTTATTTTGAGTAAACAAAAATCTTAAAATTCTATAGAACAACTTAATAAGAGATTTGTTTGACTTAAATCAACTCAGATGGATTTTTAAGGTATAATAAAGCCGGACACCCCTCTTTGGCCACGCCTGTGGTTACCAAGGAGATTCCTTCGGTGAGATTTCCCAACCAGGAACCGGCTGAAAGGATTCACTTTAATGTGAACACAGCATTGTTACAAAATGTTTAGCACATCTGATATCTCTCTTGGCCCCTTGTTTTATAGAACGGTGCTCAAGTGAAGTTTTCCCGGCTGGAGAGTGTGCTTCACCCATGCCAGGGGTTTTCCTCAATGCCCGACAGGCTTTGTGTTATGGTTATTTGTGCTGCTTGAATTACTTTCCAGCTGGTTTTCTCAAATTTAAGTTAACATTTTCCTCTAAAAATCAAAGGAAGTTGAATAGGAATTTATTTCGCTTTCTGTAAAATTAAAAACTTCCTCAAACAAAAATTTGTATATTTTTTTTATAGATGTTCCATTAATAATAAATTTCTAAAATAAATAATTCAAGTAACTTCATCAAATGGGCTCCGATGCGTTTATGCGTTTACTGTTTCCTAATTGAATGAAGTATTTATTTATGAATTCTTAATAGATTCCTACTACTAATTCAACACTACAAAAACGTGGATAATTTTTTCCATTAACCAAATCGTATTTAAAATTCTATTCACATTTTTATACCCTTGCAGAGGGTATTATAATTTTTCCATGATATTTGCAACGCATTGAAGGAGGCATCTCCGACCCCATAAAGTATATATATTCTTGATCAGCATCACCAGCCGAGTCGATCTAGCCATGTCCGTCTGTCTGTCTGTCCGTCTGTCTGTCCGTCTGTTGGTTTCTACGCGAACTAGTCTTTCAGTTTTTGAGCTATCGGGCTGAAATTTTCAGCATAGTATTATTTCTTTAGCACGCAGTATATATGTCGGAACGGCCGAAATCGGACCACTATATCCTATAGCTGCCATAGGAATGATGGCGAAATTTATGTAAAAAAAATTTTAACTTCTCTGTTTTTCAACGAATTTTTATAAACTTCGAGATATAGTCGTTATTTATAGTTCTAGAATTACGGTTTT